>PVHP010014040.1:0-39836 GCA_004024765.1 Zapus hudsonius | reverse complement strand
TGTTTGCCACTGAGAGCTATATTGTCAGTGATGCCCAGGCGGTGCAGATCCAGAAGATGGGACCAGATGAAGGAGAGCAGCGTAGAAATGAGCTTGTGAACTTGGACAAGCAGCTGGAAGATAAAGAAAATAAAATAAGTACAGGTTAAGCAATGTTACTTTTAAAGTCTTACTCTGTGGTATTGTTCCCCCCCCCCAAACATACATACACACACACACACACTGAAGGGAGCATGCATGACCCAACTGTGATCACCAATAACCTCACAGAGGAGGGCCCTCAGTGGAATGGGATGCAGGGGAATGAACATAAGAGTATAACCTGATGGGAATGTGACCAATATGCAATATGTTCATACAATTAAGTTCTCAGTTCTTAAAAACTATGAGGCTGGTGATGTAGCTCAGTGATAGAGTAGTTG
Organism: Zapus hudsonius; assembly: GCA_004024765.1. Classification (NCBI taxonomy): domain Eukaryota; kingdom Metazoa; phylum Chordata; class Mammalia; order Rodentia; family Dipodidae; genus Zapus; species Zapus hudsonius. Next base: position 39,414 of record PVHP010014040.1, on the reverse strand, counting down.
TTTAGCATATGTACAAGGTCCTGAGTTCTATCCTCAATACCACAAAGAATAATACAAAAGTAAATAAAATGATTGTATTGCAGGAAAATTTTATCATTTTTAATAAAATATTTTGATGGTATTTATTGTTAACATGAAAAACCTAATGCAAAAGTAGTGATTTATTGAGCCTGCTTTTTTTAATGACTCCTGTCATAGTTGGGAATCAGGTTTCTGAAGGTGATTTGATAGCGACATGTTTTTTTTTTCTCTCTTGTGCATGCTATGCAAATGCTCTTTCTGCTGTGTTACATCTGTAGCCCCCTGGTGGGCTTGAGACTTTTGTCATAAAGTATTTGCCTTTAACAAGGGTGGTTTTTTTTAATACCCTGAACCTAATTATGACTTGATAAGATATAAAGTAAATATTTCCAATAAAAAACAGTTCTCTTAGAACAGTTTACTAATATTAAGAAATATCAAGTAAAGCCCTTTTCATTTTAAGAACAATATAAATAATGGGATAAATTATAGCTCTATAGTTTTAAGTAATTAATAGAGATGAAAACCATCATAAATAAATGCTTTTCAAAATTTCTGTACTCTATAATGAAATAATTTAATTGAAGGGAAGGCTACTGGTAAACATTTCAGAATGCAAAAAATCTTTTTGTTGTTTTTGTTTTGTTTTGTTTTGAGGTAGGGTTTCACTGTAGCCCAGGCTGACCTGTAATTTACTCTGTAGTCCTAGGCTTGCCTCAAACTCACAGTGATCCTCCTACCTTCTGAGTGCTGAGACTAAAGGCCAGCACATGCAGCTAGAATACAAAATTCTTTAGGTGATCATTGCTTTTAAATTTACAGCACAAAGTCGACTGTCAGAACTACAGAATGAAATAGAAACAGCAGAACAAAAAATTTTAATAGCTACAGAAGAATTTAAGCAGCTGGATGAAGCTATACAAAGAAAAAAGGTATGTAAAGGCAAAGCGGTTATGCCAAGAGGAAGTGAAAAATAAATATTTTCCTTATATAACCATATAAAATATTTTAAAGTAATTGTGGGATAATTTCAGAGTCAAATATGATTGTAGCACTTAGTTATATTTTTCTTTCATTCATGATGACATTAACATTTTGTAAAGTGTGCAGAAATAAATTATGTAAAATTCACATGAAAAGATATACTTATTTAGTCCACTATATTATGTTGCTTCCTGATATAGCTCTTCTAATTTTGCTAAGCACCCTCCACCTTTAAGATCCTGGGACTTAGGTTAAGAACCAGACAACATCTCTGCTGTAGCATGAACATTATCAAACACAAGGAGAAAAACCTGCTCTCAGTACTTACCAGTGTGACATGGAAAAGAAGTTCACATCCATGATGTAATTACACAGAGAAAAATTTCTAAAACATATATTACATTTTCATTTTTAAATATGTAAAAGGTTTTAGTTACTTCTTAATGAAAAATCAGTATTTCAGGGCTAAAGAGATATCTCAGTGGTTAAGGCAGTTGCCTGGAAAGCCTAATGGCCCTGTTCCATTTCCCAATCCCACATAAAGCCAGATGTACATAGTATTTGAAGTTTGCAGTGGCTGGAGGCCCTGATGTATCCATTCACATTCTCTCTGTATCTCTTCTCTCTCTGCTTGCAAATATTTTTTTTAAATCAGTATTTCAAAATATACTGATACTGCATTCATATCATAATAGATAAAATATGAATGAAGTTCAAATTGTAAATATTTTAAAAAGATAAACTTGTAATGTTACTTTCACACTGGCCAAAGTTTATTGGAGACACTGTGTGCCAGTCACCAACTAGTCTGTAATTTGCAAAATGAACATGATTCCTTCCTTTTGACAGACTTACAGGGGGAAAAGACAATTAACAATCTTTTAGATACATATATCAGAGAGAGAGAGAGAGAGAGAGAGAGAGAGAGAGAGAGAGAGAGAGAGAGAGAGAGAGAGAGAGAGAGAGAGAGAGAGAATGGGCATTCCAGGGCCTCCTGAATCTGCAAACACAGACTAGAGGCATGCGCCACTTTGTGTGTCTGGCTTTACATAAGTACTGGGTAATTGGATACAGGTTGTTAGGCTTTGCAAGCAAGCACCTTGTTGCAGTCAGCTTTCTAGTTGCTGTGCAGAAAGAACCCAAACAAAAGTGGCTTGTGGAAGAATGGGTTTATTAGGCTTACGGACTCGAAAGGAGACTCCATCCTGGCAGGGAAAATGATGGCATGAGCAGATGGGTGGACATCACCTCTGCCACAGCACTGCAAACAATGGCAGGAAGGTATGCCAAACACTGGCAAGGGGTAAGCTGGTTTATAATCCCCATAAGCCCACCCCCAACAGCACAGCTCCAGTGAGGTTGTAAAACCCAAACTGCCATCAGCTGAGGATCTATCAATCAGAACACATTCATTTGTTTGTGGGGGACACCTGGTCAAATCTTTAACCTCTGAGCACCAACAATTTTTTTAAAGTAAAAAAGAAATTTTTTTAAAACAGTAAAAAGTATTGTAGGAAAAACATCAAATAGAAGAGACAATAAAGAAATAGAATTTAAATTGTGGGGATGAAGGACTCTAAGAAGGCGATGTTTGGCTGAGATATAAAGGATGCAAAGGAGCTAAAAAGGCAGAGTTGGGACAAAGAATTTCCAGATAGAGGTGCCAATGTGTGCAAAATTCTCTGCAGAGTGAAAAGATACTAGTTTTGAATGTGAAGGCAGAATTCAGCTCTGTTGGAATTCTGGCTTTGCCAATTAGGATCTATGTGCTCTTACTCTGGTTACTTAATGTCTGTAAGCTGCAGTTTCTTCCATTGTGAAATGTAAATTAAAACAAGACCCACCTCAGAGTGCCTAGAAAAAAAATTCTCTGCAGAGGAAGAGTATAGTGGAAAATGAAGTCAGAGTTATGAGGTTAGAAATCATGCCAGGTGGCCAGACATGGTGGCGCATACCTTTAATCCCATCACTCAGGAGGCAGAGGTAGGAGGATCGCCACGAATTCAAGGCCACCCTGAGACTACATAGTGAATTCCAGCTCAGCCTGAGTTAGAACAAGACCTTACCTTGACCCCCCAAAAAAAAAAAATTAAAATAAAAACATGTCAGGCTCCATAGGCCATTTTAAGGAGCTTGGCTTTTATTCTGCATCAGTGGGAAACCTTTGAAGGATAATAGAATAACTGATCCTATTTATCTATATAAAGATGCTTTGGCTATTTCTTAATCAAAGGGGGAGGGGCTGGAGAGATGGCTCAGTAGTTAAAGGCACTGCTAACAAAACCTGATTTGAAGCCTAGATTTGATTCCCTAGAACCCACATAAAGCCAGATGCACAACATGGTGCATGTATCTGGAGTTCAATCCCCAGTGGCAAGAGACCCTGGTGTGCCCATACTCTTATCTCTCTGTCTCAATCCCTTTCTCTCTCTCTCTCTCAAATAAATAAATAAAATTATTTTTAAAAGAGTCAAATGGAGTAAGGGAGATGGAGACAAGGGAAACCTGTGCATGTTTAGGAGGATGGTGTTCAGTCCAAGCAAGGGATAAATAATGGTTTGTACAGTGAACCAGGAAAGTGGAGGTGGCTATGGAGAGAAAGCCAACTAATTCTAGGTCACATTGGCAAAAGACAACTTCTAGGATTATTTTAATAGTCAAGAATGTTTTATAAAAGTATTAAATAAAGCTTTACAAAGATAAACTGATAGAGTAAATGGTATACATAACTTTAAAATAGATGTTCATAAAGTAATTTGGGGAAAAAGGTTTTTTTAATGAGTAAAATAAGCCTACGTTTGTTTCATTTCACCTGCTAACGAAGGCAAATTTCAGCCTAGTTTTTAATCAATAAAATAAAAATCTCACTGGGTATGAGCAGCCCATGTCTATAATTTCAACACCTGATAGGCTGAGGCAGGAGGATCACCAAGAGTTGAAAGGTATAGAATGAGATTGTCTCAATCAAATAAATATTTAAAATTCCATTTAATGAAAGCTTTCTATATTTTATAATACTATATGTGAGATGATTTTTACCAGTTAAATTCTTAAATTTTCTCCTAATTATAAAGTTATTGTAATTATGGGGAAATGTATGATTATGATCAATATTTTGTCTTTTCAAACTTTCATCTATACCTTTTTTTAAAACACTTCCATACACACTTCATTTATTTTTTATTTTGAGACAGGGTCTCATGTAGCCCAGGCTGATCTCAAACTTGAGTTGAGGATGACCTTGAACACCTTCTCCTCCTGCTTCTTCTCCCCAAGTGCTGGAATTGGAGGTGTGATCCACTATACCCAGCCCTAGACTTTTTAGAAAACATTTCTACATTTGTATCTGTGTTAGAAATTGTATCATGAGCATACAGTTGTTGTTACTGTAGCAGTACTCAGAATTTACTGTTAGACTCTCTTCACATTTAAATTAATTAGAAATTATGGGATAGTAACCAGTAAAATTATCTGAAGTCAGAATGTTCTGTAATCTAATATGAATAACATCTCAGTGTTTCATGATTTAGTTTCCCTACCTGAAAAACTGTGATAAGTATTTTATACCTTATATATTTTGAGGATTAAAGTATATGAAGAGTTTAAAACAGTGCCCTGGCATGTAGTGTATGTAACATAGTCATTTTTACTAATATGATTGATATTTTACAAGTTTCTTATACTAGAATAACTTTCTTTGTACTTAATATTTATAACTTTTATAAAAAGATTTTCTACATTTAATTAGCATAAAACTACAAGCTATGTGTGGAGTATTTAGATAATTTCCACATTTTACTTTTATTATAAACCAGACATAAAACACAGTGTTTTAACATTATAGACATCAATTTTATAAATCACCTTTGTTAATTTCATGTTGGTGTGTGGGAAGGATTAGATTTCAGAAGACTTTTTAACATTATAGACGTTGACTTTAAAAATTATCATTGCTGTCCTTTGTTAATTGCATGTTGGTGTATGGGGAGGGTTAGCTTTCAGAAGCAGAGAAAGACCTTCTTTTCAAGCAGTTGAGTGGTAGAATACAGCTTCTTAATAAATTACGCCAGGAAGCTCTGGATCTAGAAATGCAGATGGAAAAGCAAAAGCAAGGAATTGCTGAAAACCAGAAGGAAGTCAAGAACCTGCAAGTATCCATAGAGAGCCTGGATTCCAAGGACCCAAAGCATGTAAGTAAATTAAGAAACCTTGACTTGTTTTGTGTAAACTAGCTTATTACTCTATTTAGATAGTACATGTCTCATCATTTTTAACAATGGAATCCTTTCTAAGTCTTCCTTTGGTACACAAATTTAAGTTGCAATAAATGTATGTGCATAGGTATTATAGAAAAATGTGTGTGTGTGTGTGTCCAAAACAAAACCACATAAAGCTTGAAGGAGGTAGCTTTTAATAGTATACTTTTTAACATTTAAGGGATTGAGTTTTATTATATTTCAGAGCAAGAGAAACTTGCTGCAAGACACCTATTTAACTGCCCCTTGCCTTCTTAAGAACATAAGGAGCTAGCTCAATAGGGTTCAAAGGCCTTTTTCTACCTCTTTACTTCTATATGCAAATATTCCACTAAGATTATTTGCTGTTTCTATTCTTTTGTCCTTAGAAATAAAACATTTCTCAATAGTATTTCTTTCTAAGTTGTGGCCAGGTTAAATCAGATCAGGTTCTAGTCTCTTGTCAGACTGGGAAATCTTACTAATGGTTTATATTTTAGCTAGTATTTCTAAAATAAGTAAAAAGTATTTCTTTTGTGTTTTCCTGATAAAATTATATTTTGAAAATGACTAAGATCTCTGGATCAACAGGAACCATACATTGAATTTAATGTGATAATGATAATAAAATATTGCCTTAAGTACTTGACAAGTTAGTTAATTATTCTTTAAACACTGTACACACACACACGTATATATACATATATAGTTTTGGTAAAGGATAACCTTATTGCTAGATACAAGCTCTTTCCTAATAAAAGTCTAAAGCTTAGAATTCTAAACACATTGAAAAATCCTGGTTAAAAAAAAAAAACAAAAAATTAAATTAAATTTAAAAAGAAAAATCCTGGTTCTTTTAAAGAATTTTTGTTAGATGAAAAATCAGATCTCTTTTTAAAATATTTATTTATTTGAATGAGAGAGAGAGAGAGAGAGAGAGAGAGAGAGAGAGAGAGAGAGAGAGAACATGAGTGCATGGGTGCATCAGGGCCTCCTGCCACTGCAAACACACTCCAGACACATGTGTCACACTATGCATCTGACTTTATGTGGGTACTGGGGAATTAAACCCAGGCTGTCAGGCTTTGCAAGCAAGCACCTTTAACCACTTAGCCATCTCTCTAGCTCAGAATTGAGAGATACTAAGTATGTAAACATAGTTTATAGTATATTACTTTACTACATGTTTTTGTTCAGAAGTCTGCTGTCTATGGAAAGCCAGCCCCTGAAGACAAACTATATCCTTCTTTTGTCTGTGTCCCTCTTTGCTAACAAATGCTTGTATCCTGTAAGCAGGAAGGAACCAGCCTGCTGGGACCCTACCCAAATCTCATGTGCTACCCTGCCAATTCTGTGACCTGAGTCTGATTAGAATTTGGATTGTGTGTTTGTTTTTTGACAAACAATAACATTCTTGAATGGGATTTTAGTGTCACTATATTTCTATAAAGAGCATACAGAAAGGAGCCAAATGAGACCATAGAAATGGTTTCCAAGTTTTAAAAAAATTTTAAGTAGAAATTTGTATGAACAAACCATGTGTTGGTACCCACCATTTCCCTGCCTCCCTTCCACTGAGGGCCCTCTGCAGTGGGATTCCTTTTATGCACCATGGGGTTGTGGGCCATGAGCTGTGCCAGCAGTAGTCAGTCATTGGGGGCGGGAGCAATGCCTCTGATATTCCCATCCACCTTCACACAAGTCTTTCCACCACCTTTTCCAAAATATTCCCTGTGTTTTAAGTCTACTATCATGTTGAGCTCTTAGCAGCTTCTGGAAGCAGCACTCTTGCTCATCTCACCAATTCCTCTGTGGTTTCACCTGAGTCCTAGCGGATATGTGAGGGGTTCATCTCCTGCCAGGGAGTCAGCTATCATTTCTGGTCTTGTTGGTAAAATTAGGTTGTCCTCAATTCTCACTGCCTTCTGAAAAATAAAACAGAATCTCCAACAGAGAGCGAGATCAGCATAGGTTAAATGGGATATGTATTGTTAGTTTGGAGAGATTATGATGGGTGTATTCTCTCATTTTAAAAAAATATTCATTGTTTTGCTGAGAGAGAGACATACAGAGAGACAGAGAATGGGCATGCCAGGGCCTCTAGCCACTACAAATGAACTCCAGATGCATGCACCACTTTGTGCATTTGGCTTTACATGAGTACTTTACATGGGAGCATCAAAGTTGGGTCATTAGGTTTTGCACTTACCACTTAACCACTGAGCAATCTTGCCAGCCCAGTGTATCCTCTGTTTAGGCCCAAAGTTAGTGGAAACTTCTCCTTGGAGTCTTAGTCTCCATAGGATTTTGGCTTGGATCCCAATTCCAGCTATGGGTTCCTTGCCACCGAGAGGATCTCTTAGCCAATCAGAGAGCCCTTGGATACCCACTTGAGTTGGGTGCCACTATTGCACAGGTGTGTGCATCTTGTCCTGCTGGTTCCTGTCTTATAGCAGTATCCCGTGTGGTTCCTCCAACATCATTGGCCTGGCCAGTTTCCCCTAGCAGCTTATGTAGCACTTTCCAACACTATATGGACTAACCATCTAGGGGCTGGCTTCCTTTCAGGTTCCAGCTTGGTCTCTCAGTATTGTGTGCTGGCAGCCTTGGTGTTTCCAAGCCTTGAAGGTAGCCAGAATCAGTCTGAGTGGGGATGAGCATACAAATCAAGTTGCCTTTTTGACTTTACTCAAACTCCCCTAGTCCTGGCACTGAGGAAATCTTTTTATATTTGTACACCTTGTCTTTTTTTCTAATTTGACGTTCTTGTACTGGCTAGTTTCAGGCAGTCCATTTTAGGCTGTAACATGTGAGCCTTTTAGCAAAAGAGAAAAGAAAAAAGTGGGACTCCTGCCTGTTTTTCTTTAGATGTAGATAGCTTTTATTTAATTGACAGGTATTGTCTAGTCATTGGAAGTGTCTTTCCAGTAGCAAATAGAATTGAAAATGAAAGCTTGACTGGTGAGCTGTCATAGAAAATATGTTAGTACTCAGAGTACCAGTGAAGCACTTTATATCATGCCACCTGCCTGAGGTTGATGGCATTTTCTTTTTCAATTTGCAGAGAAAGAAAATGTGAATTAGAAAAACTTAATTATTTGCCTCAAATCACTCTTCTAGGAAGAAACGGAGGGCCTTGCTTAAGCTACTACCTTCTCTTACAAAGGGATTAAAAGTCTAAAGAAATCATTTTAAAATTCCCTTAGAATGAAGCCTCGTCATTTGCTTTTTTAAGTAAGCATTTGGTTTCAAAAGGAAAAAAGTACCATTTAAAAATGAAATCTCACTCTAGTTAAGTTGTTCTTAAAGGAACAAATGTTACTGGAGCAAACATAATAAAGATTAAGCTGCTTTCCTATCAGGAAACGCCCCCGTGGAAACAAAAAAATAAATAAACAGTTCTCCAGAGAATTGACTTGTAGTGCTCTCCGCAGCATTTGGGCGTGATTGGCCCTGGGGAGCTTCCTGTGTTTTGATTTAAAGCTCGGAAGGTGGGGCCTCCAGCAGAGGCTGCTGCTGATTGGACGGGCTGGGCTGCCACTCACTCTTAGCCAGGAGCGTGGTTTGAGGCGCTGGGAAGTTACCGAGGCACTTGCTAAAATGAGGCTGTCAGAGAGGGAAGTGCGCCTGAATTTGAAGACCGAATTAAAAAGCATCCCGCCCACAGTTTCTCTGTTCTCAACGGCTTAGTTCTAGCAGGAGAAATCCGAAGTTAAGGTATGGTCTTTTTCTCTCTGTACAAAGAGCTTGGAAGGAGGAGGAGCCTGATATGCAAGTTCCTGTTTTTATAGTGATTCATTTGTGGTGAAAGTCGCGGAAAGTACTCTTGCTCCATGTGTTTATTAGCACATGGACATCTTGACATCTTGAACCAAGTTTTGTCCTGCATATAAAGAGATTTCAGTGGAATTTTTAAGTGAATTTTAAGGTTTGTTGATTTAAACACGAGTATACTTGGTTTAAAATTTTTTTTCTTGAGCCATGAAAAGCCTTAGCTTACTCAGAATATGAGCTCTTATCTGCAGGTACTAGATTTCAAAAGGAAAACCATTGAGATTGATTTCATATGGGCATTTTTGGACAGTAGGGAAAAGACAAGATTTGAAATCTCATCAAGTTTTCTAGTAGTAAAATAATCCTTCCAGTCACATTACAGCTCATTTGTTCTTCAAAAATGTGGAGACTTTTCTGTCTAGGATTTGAGAGGAGGCATCGAAAAATTGAGGAATTTTTTTTTATGATCAAATGGTCCTTGGGCTTGAAAAACCTTGGCATTTGTTCTAGCTCAAATGCAATTCTCTCTCTTGATGACTTTTTCCTCTGTTAACTTTTCTACTTTGATTCAGTGGGGCACATCTAGAGTCATTGGGGTAAAGGGGGTGAGTGGGAGGACAAAGTTTCTCTGGTGAATTATTTTGTCTCCATATGAACAGTTGCCTAAGGAGACCAGGAAAGACATTTGATGTACCTGAGACTCCAGTTTGTCATTTATGAAATGAAGGGTTAAACTGGGTCATTAGTCCCCAGTTTTCCCAGCACTCTTGGGGAATATAATCTACTCCTAGCTCTCTAGCACCATAACTGCTGGGTATGAGAGGTGTGTGAGATGCCTCCACCAACAGCATGGGTAGTGAGTGGTAAGGGGTAAGCCTCCCTGAGGCCCTCCATCTGGAGATGGTCTTTGAGCTCCCTCTCAGCTCCCAGTTCATGTAATCTAAGAGCAAGACGTTTGAATAAGATAAAGAAAATAAACTTGAATTCCAAGCAAGTATTTATTTATCTCCTGTGTCTATTTTCTCTTAAGAAGCCCTTTTAAAGTATGTCTGGTGTTATTTTTTTAGATTAAAAAGGCACTAATCTATTATAAAACTTCCTTCTAATCTATAAATTTTATAAATACAATATAGCTTATAAATAAAGAAAAAAAATCTATGATCCTCCACCCATATTCACTTCTCCATAATATTTTGAGCATACTTTTTTTAGTCTTTTCCTGTTCTGCTATATGCCAGTATAATCAGTGCTTTGGAAACCTTTTTTAAATGACACATCTTAGCTGGTTGTGCTGGTGCACGCCTTTAATGCCAACACTCAGGAGGCAGAGATAGGAGAATCACTGTGAGTTTGAGGCCACCCTGAGACTACATAGTGAATTCCAGGCCAGCCAGGGCTAGAGCAAGACCCTTCCTCAAAAAATAAATTTAATGCTGTGCATTTAATACTGAACTTTTGTATATAACCTATTAATTGTGCCCTTGTTTTCTCCTCTATAAAGTGGAGATAATTCCCACATCAGGTTATCCTGAGATTTTAATGAAAACTACGTGTGAGAAAACATTACGGGTCCTGATTGAAAGTAGATGCAATTGCCACACTTTCTATGCTTTCTTTTAAAATGTTGTTAGAGATTATTACTTTTAAGAGCTTAAATAACTTGAGGTTTTGTTGATTTTTTTTCAATTCAGTTCCATGTGAAGGCCCAGAAAAGGGGTAAAGAACAACAGCTTGACATTATGAACAAGCAGTACAAACAGTTAGAAAGCCGTTTGGATGAGATACTTTCTAGAATTGCTAAAGAAACTGAAGAGATTAAGGACCTTGAACAACAACTTACTGAAGGTGAGGATTTAAATGGGATTTAAGGTTAATATTTCAGTATTAACAAAAAACAAACAACAACAAAAAGATGATTCCTAGGCAGATACTAACCTGGATATTACCTGAATATAGTTCAGCTACTAGTTTAGCTGCTAATATTTGATAGAGAAATTTGGCAGAATTACCAAGAATGCTGACTCAAACTTAAAATGTTCTATATTATTCTAGTTTGTTGATTGATGCCTAATGAGTTAAGTCATTGCAGTCAGTGTGCAGGAAGTGAATAAGATGACCATGGTGAGGCTTGTCATGTGGTTGTCTAATGGCATAAAACTCAGGAGTCTGCTAGCAGCAGGAAAGTCAATGTCCAGTTACAAAAACAAAGTATAGAAAGAAATTTAGGAACACTTTCACAAGGCAGATTTTAATGGGGACATACTATTTTATTTGGAAATTAAAATTTTTACAACATGAGCCAGGCTTTCTGTATTTCTCATAAATGTGCCTGTATTATTACTACTTAATACTACTATACCATAGAAATAGGAAGAATTGAAACAGACAGTAAGACAAGATGTGACAGTGAGTTTAGAATTTCACTCTGGGCTAGTAACAGATTGCTATGGAAACAGTGCTCAAACATTGTTTCTCTCTGTGTCTTATGTAGGCCAGATAGCAGCGAATGAAGCTTTAAAGGCGGACTTAGAAGGTGTCATCAGTGGGTTGCAAGAGTACCTGGGGACCATCAAAGGCCAGGCAACTCAGGCCCAGAATGAGTGCAGGAAGCTACAGGATGAAAAAGAGACATTGCTTCAGAGATTGACAGAAGTCAAGCAGGAGAGGGATGAACTGGAAATAGTTGCCATGGATGCAGAAAATATGAGGAAGGTATGATTTGTTTCTTCCTGCCTATTTTACTGCAGAAGTAAATTATTTTCAAATTTCATTAGTTGAAACATTTGAAACAGTACAATTGTGAATTGTAAAAAGTGTTAGTGGCTATTTGGTTTGTGTTTTTCTTTTTTTTTAATTTATTTTTTATTTATTTGCACATATGTATGTGTGTATATGAGTATTCCAAGGTCTCTTGTTACTGCAAACTGAAATACAAAGTACTGATACCACTTTTGGCCTTGGGTTTTGCATGCATCCTTAATTAACTTCAGTATAACTTGTCACATTATTATCCATAGTGATTCTTCATTCAGCCACCAATTACTATTATGCCACATTTTTTTGCTTTAGCTCATAAGCAATTTTTACATGATTCATTGGATATATATATATATATATATATATATATATATATATATATATATGTATAAATTTTTTCCTGGCCTACTTGAGAATTACATACATCATGTATCATTGTTCCTGAATTTTACAGCTTGTGATCTCTAAGAACCAAATGGGATAGGGCTCAGAAAATGTAACTTTTAGGGCTGAAGAGATGGCTTAGCGGCTGAGTCATTTGCCTGCAATGCAGAAGGACCAGAGTTCGATTCCCCAGTGCCCATATACAGCCAGATGCACAAGAGGGCGCATGTGTCTGGAGTTATTTGCAGTGGCTTGGAGGCCCTGGTGCGCCCATATTCTCTGTCTGCTTCTCTCTCTCTCTCTCTCTCTCTCTCTCTCTCTCTCTCTCTCTCTCTCTCTCTCTAATAAATAAATAAATAAAATATTTAAAAAAAGAAAATGTAACTTTTAGAAATTCTTTAGATTTTATCTTTTGCTATAATTGTTATTATTATTTGTGTCCCTTTTTTAATATGTATTTATTATCCATAATGAGTTACATTATTTAGTGGGCAAACAATGAGTTGTTATCCCCAATTCTCCAATGCCCCCCCTCCCCATCCCCAATCAGCTGGATATCCTCCTCCGTGGGTCGTCTGGATCAGTCCTTGTGGCAGGGGACCATGGATAGCCTAGTACTCAGCCTGGTTCTCCTGGCCCAAATGTGTTGTTACTGAGGGGTGCCATGCCTCTGGATAGTCTCCCCCACCACAGCTCTCACAATCTTTCCGCCCCCTCTTCCGCTCAGTTACCTGAGTCGTGGTGGGTATTAAGGCTGCTTTAATGTTGTGAGCTTAGGGGTCTTTGTGTCGAAAATCATTGATTTCTGTCTCACTGGCTTATCCTGTGTTGATTGAATGGCTGTGGCTGTGGGTCCCTTATTCATCCCGTCATTCTCTGCGGGGTTCCATATGGATCCTCCACGATAATAGTTATTATTTTGAAACAAGCTCATATTATATAGTCCAGGCTGGCCTCAAACTGGACATTGTCTGACTCTATTACCCAAGTACTGGAGTTACAAGCATGTACCACTATGCCCAGCAAGGTTTTGTTAGACTTCATGTTTGCCAGTCTGCTAAGCTTTATTAGCATCTCTCGCTATCTTTGTTTTATATAAAATTTTACATCTATAGGAAATTTGAAAGAATAGTTCATTGAGCATCTATGAACCCTCTAGATTGAATACTTTGTTGTGTTTTCTTCTAAGTACACACCTTTTTGTTCCTGCTCATTGGAAAGTTGCAGACATCATAATCTCATCTTTTCAGCACACATTTCTTAAAATTAGTTTCTACTTTGCTATAGTACCATTGTTACATCTAAGATAACTAAGAGTAATTCCCTAGTGTCACCTGAGATCTAAATCTGTATTCAGATTTTCCCATTCATATTTCCTCCTTAGTGAATTCTCTTTTTTTCTCAATGAGTTGCAGGAATTTGTATATTGTCTTGATATTAATCCTATGGTGGATATGTATGGTTTCTAGATTTCATACTAGCAGCCTAAATGATTCCAGTACCAAGTGGTCTTTAATCCATAGTAGTTTGATCCAATTCTTCAGTATCACAAGCAAATAGGTAAAAGTTATAACATTTAATACATGGATTAAAATGAGTTAGAGGGCAGGCTGGTGAGATGTCTCAGCGGTTAAGGCACTTGCCTCCAGTGCCTAAGGCCCCAGATTCAATTCCCCAGGACCCACATAAGCCAGACCCACTAGGTGGTGGCCCTGGTGTGCGCTCTCTCTCTCTCTCTCTCTCTCTCTCTCTCTCTCTCTCTCTCTCTCTCTCTCTCTCTCTTTCTTTCTCTTTCTCTCTCTCTGCCTCTCTGCTTGAAACTGAATTATTAAATAAAAAAATTTTTAAAAAGAGTTAGAATTTAGATGGTCATTTTCCATTTCATCATCTATAAAACAATTTTAAAGATGGAAAATATGCCTGAAATTTCATCCTCTTTTTTAAAATAAAAGCTTTTTTAGAGCTGGAAAGATGGCTCAGTAGTTAAGGTGCTTGCCTGCAAAGCCTAACGACCTGAGTTCACTTTCCCAGTGCCCATGTAAGGCCAGATGCACAAAGTGGCACATGCATATGGAGTCCATTTGCAGTGGCCAGAAGTCCTGGGGTGCTATTCTCTCTGTCTAGCAGTTTTCTAGCACTATGCTTGCAAATAAATAAAAATATTTTTAAAAAAAATTTAGTCATATCTTCCTCATAGGTTTTCAGATTCATTTTATTTATATATTCATGTGTTACTTGAGAGCAAGAGGTGGGGCATGCCAGTGGCCCTGCAAACGAACTACAAACACATATGCCACTTTTTGCATCTAACTTCCTGTCAGGCTTTGCAAGCAAGTGCCTTTAACTGCTTGAGCCATCTCCCCAGCCCCTTTTCAGATTCATTTAAAGTATTAAATAGTGCTTCCTTTGGAGGCAACATGTTAGTAGTTTTGTGACTTTTCAGGTTAAGTTTCCTCAGGCGTTTGTATTCCACCTAGGCGATGCATAGCCTAAGGTTTCATCATGTTGCTAATGACAATGTTATATGTCAAGCAGTAACTTCTGGCCAGCATTTGGTGCTCAAGTTAGTTGTGATGACATCTAGATGCTTACATAACACAGTCAGGATTCTGCAATTAAACACACTGAATCCTTCCAGGAGCTTGCACAGCTAGAAAGTGCACTTCAGGAACAGCGTGAGTTGAATGCATCCCTGCAGCAGAGTCAAGGAGATCTCAGTGCCTATGAAGCAGAGCTAGAGGCTCGGCTTAAGCTAAGAGATGCTGAAGCCAACCAGCTCAAGGAAGAGTTGGAAAAACTCACAAGGCTTACTCAGGTAAGTAGGAGCATATGTCAAATAGAAACTAAGTAGCCCATGCCTTAAAATATATTTCCTGTACTATTACTATATATGTGAAGCCCATATACATACATATGTGTATGTGTGTATGTATAAATATATAAATATAAATACTTTGAGATAAGGTTTTTTTCTATAGCCCAGGCTGACTCAAAACTTACTATATATAGCACAGACTGGCTTCAAGCTCGGCAGTCATTCTGCTTTATCTTCCCACTGCTGGAGTTAGAGGAGTAAGCCACCACATCCAGCTCTCTTCACCTACATCTTAATATTAAATACTTCTTCATATAATGGATATGGAGTGCTGGGAAGGGCACATTTTTGGAATTTGATATTTTGAGTTCAAATAGTAGCCCCATGTGAACGTGGACAAATCATGTCATGGCTCAGAACCTCTCAGCTTGTGAGGACAAGTTAGATAATGAGCATCAAAGCATCTGATAGTCAATATTGAATAAATTCTAATTTCCTTTCTCAAAATAGCTTTAAGATACTTCTTTTTAAAGTTAATGTTAAATTTTAGTTTTTAATTTCCTTTACGATTGATCAAAAGATCTAGTAATTTATTAATCTGTAAATTAGAGAAAACATCATCCATCCAATAAGTACCTACTGATTGGCTATTGAGGGCCAGGTGCTTGGTTGTTGCCCTGAGGAGTTGATAGTCCAGCAGAGAAACAGGTGAAAGAGAGGAAGAGCAGGTTCTGGACACGTGGTCAGGGAAGACTCCCTGCTCCCTTTAGAGAGGATGTTTCAGTTGAGGCCTGGAGGATGAGTAGGATGTGGCCACAACAAGGGGCATGGGTAAAAAGGAGGGGTGGGAAGGGATGAGTGTGACCTAGAGAGAGGAGGGAGAGAAGGAAAGTGCTTTAGGGTGTCTCCAGGATTCCAGGCCTAAGGAGAGAAAGAAGAGTGGGGAAAGGTGAAAGATAAAGGCAAAAGGCGGATCAGAGATAGCTGTAGTATATGCTCTATCAGATTAGCCAAATGGCTGCCCAAGAAGCCCACCTTAACCTTCCCTTACTACCTGCTGAAAATCTGGGTTTAAGACTCTATCTTGGTTTTCCCCCCCACCTAAGCTGAGTCAGGACATTTTTTTTGTGTACATAATGACCAGATGTTTGCATAGTCTGTGTCCCTCTCCCCTAAAGCTAAACTTGATCCCAGTGAATGTCCAGGTTGTATCTTGTTTCTGCTCTCTCAGTGCATCAGTATGATTTCAGTGTGTGAAAATGAAATAAGTTAATTTTAGGACTTTCTGGTTGGTTGTTTGAGACAGGGTCTTGCTATTTGGTCCAAGATCAGCCCTGACTCAAAATTCTCCTACCTTCCTTTTCTCAACTAGGCAAGGATGTGCTGTTGTGTACAGCTAATAAAATAGTTTGGATCTTAAAAGTGCCTGTTAAAGAGCATTCATGTGATTAGAGAGAAACTAAACACAGACCTGTTTATTACAGTAATTATGTTGTTATTTTCCTTTACTTACCAGATGTCAATCACTTGCTAGTCAGGATTATATTTTTCAAGAGCATCAAGTTTTATAAAACTATAGTTCTCAAAATCAAAGTGACAAAAATAGGAGGCGGGAGAGGGATAAAGAATAAATAAATACATATTTTAACATAATAAACAAAAACTTTAAATGGCATCTCCTCAGAATAAATTCTTTTTTCAAGTCAGCCCTTACTTGATGTATATTGTCCTTTGTACTTGTGCTGCATTTTATTTTTTTGTATGTCTTGATTTTTTTTTTAACTAATTCACATGGTGTTGACATACTCCCATTTAGCACCAGGATAGGTCTTTAACCCATACGTTGAGAATATGGAGCTTAAAAGATCTTGTCCCTTTGATTGGTATATTTTAGTTATATGAAATCACTTATGAAGCATGCAGACTCCTGGGCCCTGCCATAAAGCCTGGCCTATCAAGGGTCTGGGTGGGGTTTTGTTGTTGCTATTGTTTTAGTTAGGGTTTTTTGTTTTTATTGTGTTTTGGTTTTGGGGGAGGCTCTTTTAGACAAGGTGTCAGGGTATACCCAGGCTGTCCTCTAGCTCTCACCCAGCTCTTTTTTAATTCTTAACATGGGTTTGGAGGAACTGAATTCAGGTCATACTCAGATCCCATGCCTGTGGGCAAGCACTTCACTTACTGAGCCATTCCCCCCTTCCTCCAACCTCTAATTCCCAGTTCTCCTATGTCATCCTTCCAAATGTTGGGATTATAGGATGCCCCACCATGCCTAACTCTAACTGCATTTTTATAGACATGCCAAGTGATTTTAATAAAGATATTTGAGGGCCATAGCTTTATGCCTTTACAAATAGGTGCTTGGAACTGCCCTGCTCTTGTATATCTAGGTTGAGCTGATTCTGAGCCTCATTTCTCCTCAAGGATTAGGAATTATAGGGACATGTGGAAAAATTGTCCTGGGTTACAAACTATAAATAGCAAAGTTTTGTGTGTATATGTAAATTCATCTGTTCCTTTTTACATCATAAATTAATGATGATTTTATACTTTAATTTCACTGTTTCCTCTCATAATAGTTAGAACAGTCGGCACTTCAAGCAGAACTTGAGCAGGAAAAGCAATCCCTCAAGAATGCCCTAGGAAAAGCCCAATTCTCAGAAGAAAAGGAACAAGAGAATAATGACCTTCGTGCACAACTTCAGCAGCTGCAGGTTAACATCTGTTCTTTTAGAATATAGTCAGACATAGGATACCCAAAGATCATGGTTTCCTTAGATATTTAACAGCCCATTCTAACATAGAGTAAGCAACTTCAACTGTGAGGGGAGATGGAGATCTCTAGGTGAAGCAGTACCATAGTCTCTTCCCTTGTGGCCTGAGCTTTAAGATTAACATGTTGGTGTAAAGAGATTGAGTCTGTGTCAGTATTAAATATACAATATATTGTGCAAACTCAAGTGTATTCATTCCTCTTCCACTGAAATACCTTGCAATTATCTATAGCAAGGCTTGTGTGTGTGTGTGTGTGTGTATTCATTTATGCCTTTCTGAAGCATAAATTTCTTTAACATAAATTGAACTATAGTGGGTTTCAGTAAGATTTTTAAATTGTCAATAGTTTTTACAGTCATCTCAGAAAGGATGCTACTAGAAATGTAATCGCTTTATATTTGTCAGGAATGTATTATAGAATATTTGTATAGCTGTCCTCATAACAGTCTGGCCAACACAATGCAGGATACATCATTATGCATGTTAGCCCTGGGAAAATAGAATTTATAGTTTCTTCCTAAAGTTGAGAAACTGTAAAGGGGTTGGGGCGACATCTGTTCTCCAGAAAAGACTGTCTAGGGACAATCTACAGACAAAATGCTCCAGGTGGCACAGGCACTTCAAAACATATCAGCTGTGATTCTCCATTTTCCACTGTAGTTAGCAGTATTACACTGAATTTGAAGTCGATTAATCACTCAGACATAGGCATTCGGGGAAACCTACAGCTTAAGATTTAGAAGTATTTTTCTGTTTTTAAATTTTTTTTATTGTCCATAATGAGTTACATTATTTAGTGGGTAAACAGTGAGTTGTTATCCCCAATTCCCCACTGTCCCCCCCCATCCCCAATCTGCTGGATAACCTCCTCCATGGGTCATCTGGATCAGTCCTTGCGACACGGGACCATGGATAGCCTAGTATTCAGCCAGGTTCTCCTGGCCATGCCTCTGGATAATCTCCCCCACCACGGCTCTCACAATCTTTCCGCCCCCTCTTCTGCATAGTTCCCTGAGTCGTGGTGGATGAGTATTAAAGGCTGCTTTAAGGTTGTGAGTTTAGGGGTCTTTGTGTCGAAAATCGTTGGTTTCTGTCTCACTGGCTTATCCTGTGTTGATTGAATGGCTGTAGTTGTGGGTCCCTTGTTCATCCCGTCATTCTCTGTGGGGTTCCCTATGGATCCAAAACGGTATGACTGTGGTGGCTCCTCTCTTGCCAGGATCTCAGCTATCGGCCTATAGTCGGTTGGTAGGGATAGATGGGCCCCAGCTCTCTCACTGCATCCTGAAAAATACAAACACAATCTCCATTGGAGAGTGAGATCAGTGTAGGTTAACAAATATACACAATTCTGGATTACCAAGATTCTATTTTTAGTAGCCTCCCCATCAATCGTTCCCGTAGTGCATCTTGTCTTGGGAGCCCAAGAGTACGGGATCCGGTGTCTATCACCCTGAATCCCAAGTTCCAGACAAGGGGTCCCCCTCACTAAGTGGAAAATTGGCCGAATTTGAAAGATGTTGTTTGTCTCCCTCAGGCCCAGGCTCCTCCATTACACAAGTGCTCCTTTCTTCATTCACTGTTCTCTCCAAATAGGAGGTGTGGTCAGTTTACTCATGGCTGCAGATTTTGTTTTGTGTCAGTGGTCTCTGTTTACTCCAGCTGTCATTCATCAGTTTCCCCTGGCAGCCTGTGCAGTGCCTTCTTCCAGCACTACACTAACTGCCTTCTGGGGGCTGGATACTGTTCCGGATGTTGAAGGGTCTCTCGATGCGGATCGATGGCATTCTGTGGTTTCTTCAGCAACAGGGGTTTGCCTCAGGCCTGGGGAGGGCACTCAAGAGCTTTGACAGAATTCTCTTGTTGTTGGAATCTCATGAGTCGCTTTGGTCAACAGCTCAGTGAGGGAAGAACCAGTGGTTGGAACCAGGGGTTGTCAGGCTGATCTAATTATTCACAGGCACAGACTCTCTCCCCTACCACTCATGGCCCCTCTTGCCAGTTGACACTCACTACTTTCTCAATAGGTTACAGTATGCTCGTGAGGATTTTATGTTTTTGAAGCTAATATGGTTTATCCTCATGCTTAAGCAATTCCCCTCCCCCATCCCTTACCCCTCATTCATAACCTCTCACTTCTTTCTACTAGTCTGCATAGAGTTTACAGTTATCCTGGTTAAGGACCGCATATGAGGGAGAATATGCGACATTCAATTCTCTGTTCTTTTGAGTGTTCGCTTAGTAAGATCTGCTTGAAGTCAGACCATTTTTTCCTAAATTTTGACATGTCATTCTTCCTTTCAGCTGAGTAAAATTCCATCGTTTAAATATACCACAGTTTCGCTGTTCATCCCTTCGTGGATGGGCATTTGGGATGATTCCAATACTTGGCTATTATGAATTGAGCTGCTATAAATATAGTTGTACAAATGTTTCTGTGTCGAGATGTGACATCTTGTGGATAGATGCCTAGTAGAGGGATAGCTGGGTCCAATGGTAGTTCTATGTCTGTTGTGTTCAGGAGTCTCCACACTGCTTTCCATAGCAGTTGAACAAGTTTGCAATCCCACCAGCAGTGAATGAGGGTTCCTTTTTCCCTGCATCCTCGCCAGCAACAATAGTTGTTGGTTTTCTTTATTATTGCCATTCTGACCGGGGTGAGGTGGTATCTCATCATGGTTTTGATTTGCATTTCCCTGATGCTTAGGGATGCTGAACACTTTCTCAGGTGAGAAAAAGCCATTTGTGTTTCCTCCTCTGTGAATTCTCTGTTGAGATCAGTGCTCCATTTTGTGAGGGGGCAATTTGGGTTTTTGCTATTAATTTTTTTGAGTTCTCTGTAGGTTCTGGAAATTAGGCCTCTGTTTGTGTTGTAGCTGGCAAAAATTATCCCCCAATTTGAAGGGGGTCTATTGACTTTGAGAACGGTGTTTTTGTCTGTACAGAAGCTTTTGAGCCTGATCAGGTCCCATTGGTTAAGTGATTGTTGCACTTTCTGGGCTACTGGAGATTTGCTCAGGAAGTTGTTCCCTACTCCTATCTCATGTAGGGTTCCTCCAACTTTTTCTTCCAGGGTGTTCAGGGTTACAGGCTTGATATTGAGGTCTTTGATCCATTTGGAGTTGATCTGTGTGCATGGTGAAAGGAGTGGGTCTATTTTCATTTTTTTACATGTGTTTATTCAATTTGTCCAACACCATTTGTTGAAGATGCTATCTTTGGCCCAGCATACATTGTTGGCACCCTTGTCGAAGACTAAGAAACTGAAGTTACTTGCATTAAAGGCTGGGTCTTCGAGTCTATTCCACTGGTCAGACTGTCTTTCTGCCAATACCCTGCTGTTTTAGTTACTATGGCTTTGTAGTATGTTTTAAAGTCAGGTATGGTGATACCTCCTGCGTAATTTTTTTTTGCTCAGAATAGTTTTAGCTATTCGAGGTCTCTTACCCTTCCAAATAAATTTTGAGATTATTTTTTCAGTGTCAGTGAATAAGGAGGTTGGGATTTTTATTGGCCTTGCATTGAATCTGTAGATTGCTTTTGGCAGGATTGCCATTTTTACTGTATTGATTCTCCCTATCCATGAGCATGGAATGTTTTCCATCTCGTCACATCTTCCTCTATTTCCCTCTTGAGTGTTTCAATATTTTCCTTATATAAGTCTTTCACTACGTTGGTTAGTGCCATTCCCAGGTATTTTATTTTATTTGAAGATATAGAGAATGGGACAGTTTCTCTGATGTCTTTTTCCGAATGTTTGTCTTCTGTATATAAAGGGCTACTGATTTTTGTGTGTTAATTTTGTATCCTGCCACTCTGCTGAAGGCATTGATCACCTTCAGGAGAATACTAATACTGCTCTTTGGGTCTGATATATATAAGATCATGTCATCTGCAAAGAGGGATAGTTTGACTTCTTCCTTTCCGATTTGTATCCCTTTTATGTTATTCTCCTGTCTTATTGCTTGTGCTAGAACTTCAAGCACTATATTAAATAGCAGTGGTGAGAGTGGACATCCCTGTCTTGTTCCTGAGTTGAGGGGGAATTCCTTGAGTCGTTCCCCATTGAGGATGATTTGTGCTTTAGGAGATCTGTATATTGACTTTATCATATTGAGGTATAGGCCATCTATGCCTATTCTTTCCAGGGTTTTGAACATGAAGTGGTGTTGAATTTTGTCAAAAGCCTTCTCAGCATCAATTGAGATGACCATGTGGTTTTTGCGGTTGAGTTTGTTAATGTGGTGAATTATATTTATCGATTTGCGTATGTTGAACCATCCCTGCATCCCTGGGATGAAGCCGACTTGGTCAGGGTGAATTATAGACTTGATGTGGGTTTGTATTCAGTTTGCTAGGACTTTGTTTAGGATTTTTGCATCCAAGTTCATCAGGGATATGGGTCTGTAGTTTTCTTTTTTTGTTACATCCTTGCCTGGTTTGGGAATTAGGACAATGGTAGCTTCATAAAAGGAGTTTGGGAGCCTACCCTCTTTTTCTATGTCCCTGACAAGCTTCAAAAAGAGAGGTTTCAGTTCTATGATGAAGGTTTGGTAGAATTCAGCTGAGAATCCATCAGGACCTGGGCTTTTCCGTTTGGGGAGGTTCTTGATTACCGATTCAAGATTGAGATCGTATTGTTTAGGGTCTTTATCTGCTCTGGTCTGAGCTTTGGAAGTTGGTAGGTGTCTAGGAATTTATCCATTTCTTCCAGGTTCTCTAATTTTGTGGAGTAGAGGTTTTGGAAGTATGACCTGATGATACATCCAATCTCTTCAGGATCTGTTGTGATCTCACCCTTGTCATTTTTTATTTTGTTAATTTGGGCCTTCTCAGTTTTTCATTTGATTAAGTTGGCCAGGAGTTTGTCGATCTTATTGACTTTTTCAAAGAACTAACTCTTTGATTTGTCTATTTTTTCAATCATTTTCTTTGTTTCCAAGTCATTAATCTCAGCTCTGATCTTAATTATTTCCTTGCATCTCGAGCTCCTAGGGGTGGATTTTTCCATCTGTTCTAATGACCTTAGGTATGAGGATAGTTGGTTGATTTGAGACCTCTCTGTCTTTGTTACGAAGGCATTTAGTGCAATGAATTTCCCCCTTAGAACTGCCTTCATTGTGTCCCACAAGTTCTGAAAGGATGTGTCCTCATTATCATTTGTTTCTAGGAAGTTCTGGATTTCCTGTCTGATTTCTTGTTTGACCCATTCATTGTTCAGGAGCGAGTTGTTCAGTCGCCAATATCTTTTGAAATTTTTGGATCCTCTCCCATTGTTAATTTCTAGCTTTAATGCGTTTTGGTCTGATATGATGCAGGGGATTACATTATCTTTCTGAATTTGCTGAGGGATGATTTATGGCCCAGTAAGTGGTCAGTTTTGGAAAAAGTTCCATGTGCTGCTGAGAAGAATGTGTAATCTGTGTCCTGGGGGTAGAATGTTCTGTAGATGTCTGTTATCCCTAGTTTGTCTATGGTGCCATTTAGCAGCTTGATTTCTCTGCTTGTCTGTTATTTGTACGATCTGTCTAGGGATGACAGTGGAGTGTTAAAGTCTCATACTATGATGGTGTTGGCATCTATATCTGCTTTACTTTTGAGTAATTTATTCCTAATGAACTGAGGGGCCCTTGCATTTGTTGCATACATATTTAGTATAGTGATGTCTTCTTGCTGTATCGTTCCCTTGACAAGTAGGAAGTGGCCATCATCATCCTTTTTTTATTGCTGTTGGCTCAAAGTCTATTTTATCAGATATTAGAGTAGCCACACCTGCTTTTTTATTTTTCCCGCATTCCTGGAAAATTTTTTTCCACCCTTTTATTCTCAGTAGGTTACTGTCTTTAGCAAAAAGGTGTGTTTCTTGAAGGCAACAGATCGAAGGGTCCATTTTCTTGATCCAACCTGCTATCCTGTCTTTTTATAGGAGAGTTTAGTCCATTTACATTCAAAGTTATAACTGTAGGTTTGCCATGTTGTAGAGAACATGGAGGTTGGTATCTGAGCTGTTGCTATTATCTCTTTTGTGTTACCTTGTTTGTTCTCTGGTCCTTTCCTGGGATCGGTTGTTTGTTTCGTCTGCATGGGATATCTCATGAAGTATCTTTTGAAGGTTTGGCTCTGTGCTCAAGTAATTGTAAAGCTGATTAGTCTCGTGGAATACTTTAATTCCTCCATCAATTATGATGGATAACTTTGCTGGGTAGAGTAGTCTAGGTTGGAATCCATTCTTCTTTAGGCCTAGAATCGCTTTGTTCTAAGCTCTCCTGGCTTTTAAAGTTTCTGTGGAGAAGTCTAACGTGATTCTGATGGGTTTTCCTTTATACGTGAGTTTCCTTTCTCTCGTTGCTCTAAGGACTCTCTCTTTCTCCTCAATGTTTGTCATTGTAACTAAGATATGTCTTGGGGTGTTCCTCCTTTGGTTTAATTTGTTTGGGGTCCTCCGTATCTCTTTTGGTTGCACAGGTCTATCTCTTGCCAAGTATGGAAAGTTTTCTTGAATAACTCTGTTGAAAATATTTTCTATGCCCCTCGTTTGGTTTTCTTCTCCTTCCGGGATTCCCATGATCCTGAGATTAGGTCTTTTTATGGTATCCTACATTTCCCTTGAGTCTTGTTCACTTGCTCTTTTGAATTTTGTCAAGGTTCTGATTTCCCTCGAATTCTCCTCTGTTCTGTCTTCCATGTCCAAGGTTCTGTTTTCCCTGTGATTAATCCTGTTGGTAAGAGATTCTAGGGATGTTCTTATTATTTCAATATGGTTTTTGTTTTCTGCAACTTCTTTTTGGGTTGCTTCTATCATTCTGTTGAGATGTGATTTCATTTCAAGGTTTGATTTAATTACTTCTTCCTGACAGTCATGCTTATATTTGCAGATGTCTTCGGTTAATTTGGAAAGCTGATTTTTGATACCTTCAGTTTGCTGGCTTGTCTTTAGTTCTGATATGTCTCTTCTGACATCCATTTGGTTCTCCTCTAATATATTAAGCCTGATGGCAAAGCTAATGAGCTGACTTTGTGCCCTTTCAATATGTTGGTCCATCTTTTCTTGCATGACTAACAATAGGTTCTCCTTAGTATCTGTGCCAGTATGATCGGGGTTTAGTGTCGTGTCATCCTGGGGCTGCTTCTGCTCTCTCTCTTTAGTGGTATTGTTGTTGTCATTTGGTGCGGTTTCCTCAGCAGGTGTAATATTCTTGTGTTGAGGTCTGCCCATTTCGATTCCACTTGAGGTGGTTGGAGGAATGCCTTTGAGATATCTGCAGGGGTCGGCGGGTGTGGGGGAGCGGGGCTGTAGGGGTCGTCAGTCGTGGGGGATGGCAGAGGGCAGTGGGCAGTGGGGCAGGTTCAGTTGTCGGGGCTGAGGGGGTTGGTGGTTGTGGGGAGGGGTAGCAGACCCCCAGATATTGTGGGTACAGGGGGTGGGGCCACCGGATTGGGCAGGCTAGGGGAACAGGCCCACAGAGGTCTGAGGGCCCAGGGGATGGGGTTGGCAGCGGGAGGGTCAGAAGGGGGGAATGAGGCTGCTAAGATCCCTGGAACTAGTGTTGCTGGGTTCTCTGGGCGTAGATAGAGGGACTGATGGGTTCCTCAGGAGCAGAAAAGGAGCGGGGCATATGTGTTGGAGGCTGGAGGTTGGGGGGGGCTACGTAAGAGCCCCTGGACCAGGTTGGCAGGCAGCAGAGAAAGAAAAGAGGAAAAAATAAAAATAAAAAATAAACAAGGAATCAGAGAAACAAGGTCTTGGGGGGGGCAGGGCAGGCGAGCTGGAGGATGGAGGCTGGGGGGAGGGGCTACATACCAGCCCCTGGACCAGGTTGGTGGCAGGTGGCAGAGAAAATAAAATAAAAATAAAAAATAAACAAGGAAACAGAGAAGCAAGGTCTTGGGGGGCAGGGCAGGCGTGCTGGAGACCGGAGGCTGGGGGGAGGGTCTACGTAGGAGTCCCCTGTTGAACCGGTGAAAGAGAAAGAAAAGAAAAATAAGAATAAAAAACCCAAAATAGACAAAGGAACAGAGTAGCAAGGGGGGGCAGAGCAGACACGCTGGAGGCCGGAAGGCAGGGGGAGGGGCTACGTACAGTTGGCCGATGGAAGAAAAATATTAATATAAGAAATAAAATTTTAAAAAAACAAAAAAAAAGTTGAAAAGGAAAGACATGCAAGTGCCCGGGATGGGCGGGATAGACAGAGGGTGGAGGGTTTGGGAGGAAACCCTAGGGAAGCCGGGAGGGGCGGGATAGACAGAGGGTGGAGGGTTGGGGAGGAAACCCTAGAGAAGCCGGCTGAGGCCGAATGAAAGCCTCAGGCTGCCAGCGGGCTGAGGCTGCTCCGGCCTGGCCTGCCGGCTCTGGACAACTCACTGCCTCTTGCGAATGCTGGTCTACGCTGGCGGCTTCCAGTCGTGAGGATCCTGTGCTGGGAGGTGTCTGGAGCTCAGCGCATGGCCACAGCTTGTGTCAATGACCTGGATCCCCGCTGAGAACCCTGGCCCTTTTTTCCCGAGGTGTACAGCGTGTCTGCTAGTAAGCCATCTTGAACCGGACTCCTAAAAGTATTTTTCTGGTGCTTGCCTCAGCAGTATATATACTAAAATTAAAAATTATTTTTCTGTCTAATTTAGGAAATTTAGCAGTTTCTTTATATTTGAGAGAACCATCACCTGAAATTTGTTCTGTGGTCAAGATATGTTAAGTCTGTTGTTGTAGTAAAAGTGTGATGGCAAATAACAGATTTTACTCCATTTTATGCCCTCTGTAGAATGACAATAACCTATTAAAACAGCAACTTAAAGATTTCCAGAGCCACTTTAACCATGTGGTCGATGGCTTGATTCGTCCAGAAGAAGTAGCAGCTCGTGTGGATGAGCTAAGGAGAAAGCTGAGACTTGGTGCTGGGGAAATGAGGTAAAGGAGAATCAAGACCTGTAGGTATAGAATGAGCCTGACAACCTCTGAGTTGGGTCAGTGGTGAGCTAGCCTTGCCTCAGTCTTGTTAATTGCTGGTTTCTTTGTGAAAGGTTCTTACAATGTTTCCAAAAGACTATGATATAAGCTTGTTTAATTCTGATGTTTTAATTTTTTGGAATTTCTTTAAAAACATGTTAAGGTAAAGTATTGAAAGTTCACTGTATTTGGTCAGGAATTGAGCCATATTGTGCATTTTAAGTAGAGGGTAAACACAGGAAAACTGGGGGTCATTTCAAATACATAAGCATTTAATTTACTCTTAGCCTGATATGAGCCTGTGTTTTCAGAGTTGCCGCAGTTATGAGATGATGTGTGCTTGGGCGGCAGTCAGTTGGTTGCTATGGATTGATGCCAGTCCCTTCACACAGATCATTTTATTCTTGCACTGATGTCAACAGGATCTTTGCATCCAACATCAGAAATAAAATGTCACATTTATACTGTCTTGTCTTTTCTCCTTACTAGAATCCAGAATCCTTCAGATGTCTTAGGGAAAAGTCTTGCTGATTTACAGAAACAGTTCAATGAAATCCTTGCACATTCCCAGTGGGAAAGAGAGGAAGCACAAGTTAGGGAGAGGAAACTCCACGAAGAAATGGCTCTCCAGCAAGAGAAACTGGCAAATGGACAAGAAGAGTTCAGGCAGGCCTGTGAAAGAGCACTTGAAGCAAGAGTAAGAAAAAGACAAGAGGCAACTGATCGGGTGCAGGGGGGGAGGCTTTGCAAATACTAATATTCAGCAAATTACAGTGCTGTCATTCTCATAAATTTGGCATAACTATTGTTATTTTTCACTCATAACAAACTTAGGTGAGTGCTACTAAAATCCTGAAGTCAGAGTCAGGCCTATTTTATAACACTGCCTTCCTTGTTTTGAAAGCACATGAGATGTTTTATAATAGGTAAATAATGCCTCATTACTAAGGAACAGTGTGGTGCCAGAGTATGGTTTTTGTTTGACCTCTGATGTTAATAGTAAAGCAAACATTCAGATCCTAGGAGAGCAAGATTAAAGCATCTTATCAAAATTTATTGTTTTTTTTTTTTTTTTTTTTTTTTTTTGAGGTAGGGTCTTGCTCTAACCCAGGCTGGCCTGGAATTCACTATGTAATCTCAGGGTAGCCTCAAACTCATGGCAATCCTCCTATCTCTGTTTCCTCAGTGCTAGGATTAAAGGCATTCACCACTACGCCCAGCTATATTTTATTAATTCTATAGTAAAAGCAAAGATAACTCCTCCATAACATGTTTTTGTTGTTGCTGCTGTGGGAATTTAGGGGCTAGGATAGGGTTGTCTTTTAATATATATCTTTTAATATATATATGTTTAATATATATATATATATATATTCACACACACATACCCCTTTTGCGTTGCTGCTTGCCTACTGGACACACGCATATATATCCTTGCCCTGGACATGGTGCTGCACACCTGTAATACCAGCACTCAGGATGTAGGAGCAGAAAGATGGGAAGTTCAGGGCCAGCATTGACTCTCTAGTGAGTTTGGGGTGATTTGGGATATATGAGACCCTGTCTCAGAACAAACAAGCAAAAATCTTCCTGAAGAGCCTTGTGTGATGGCAAAAGTCTGTAATCTCAGCACTTGAAAGACTGAGGCAGGAAGAATGCAAGTTCAAAGCCAATCTGGGCTACATAGCAACATCTTGTCTGGAAAAAAAATTTATTCTTAAAATTTTATTTCCTCACAGATTAATTTAGATAAAAGACAACATGATGCAAGAATCCAACAATTGGAGAATGAAATTCACTATTTGCAAGAACATCTAAAAAGTATGGAAGAACTCCAAGGCCTTACAGATCTCCAACTTCAGGAAGCTGATGAAGAAAAGGAGAGAATTCTGGGCCAACTCCAAGAGTTAGAGGAAAAGGTATGAAGGCCAGGGAAATAAAGCACTTAAGTACCTGCTTCCCCAGTTCCTGATCCTGGTGGTAGGTCAGCTGAGGAGTAGCGTCCTTAGTTACCCCTATTGCGTTGCTGGCACAGTGCTGAATCTGAGACAGGGTGTCATGATAGATGGATAGGAGAGGAGGGAATGGGAGGTCTTAACTGTAGGGCCAGTTCAGGTAATACTTTAACAGATGATAGTGGAATGAGGTGGCTGCCTTAGAAACTGCTCGCCTACTGGACACGCCCATGGAAAATTACTTTTAAACTCTTCATCTTCCTTTCTAATACCTTGACTCTTTGCTGGCTTTTCTCCATCCACTCTTATCCCCCATTGCATTATCCTGGGCCTTGTCAAATTCAGAAGTTTCTCTCACTACTGAAGTCACAGTCTGGTGTCACAACTGACTCTGATCATAATATCTCTTCCTGCCACCTGATGCTAACAGTTTTTCAACCTTCCAGCTCATTATTAGCCCCACCTTTTCTTTCTGTTGAGCTCTTAAATTCGAGCTTACCACTAAGCCTTTTTGTACCCCCAGATATCCTCAAGTCCTTGGCCTCATTCTGCCTCACTTCCCTGATAAAACTGCTTTCTTTGAGTCTGATCCATGCTAGGTGTTTCTAGAGAGAGAGAGAGAGAGAGAGAGAGAGAGAGAGAGAGAGAGAGAGAGAGAGAAATCACTGTCCAGCACAGGGTTGTCACTATAATCTCATTGTCACCAATCTCACATGAGCAACACTGCCCACCATTATGCTCACGTCCCTTTTCACTAGACCGGGCCTTCACCATATCTCATTTTCTAATCTCTGGGTGACTTGCCTCACACTTCATGGAAACCCACTAGTTTCCCAGTCCTGTTGAGTCCACCTCCATAGTGTATCTTCAGTAGAACACGCTTCCTTCTCCGGTGCTACCACACTTACCTAGCCATGTCCCCCTGCATGATTTGCCCAGTTCAGTCTCTCCTCTATGCTTCTGTTTTCACTTCCTCAAAAATGCTGAGCTCCATCTTTACCACCACACATACAGGCCCCTGATTCAGTGATTTTGAAGGTGTGTCTGTCCATTTATTGTTGATGATGCCAAGAAATGTTTTTTCAGTGAATGAAGAAACTGTGATTATAAACTAAGAAAACATTCTTTTAAAGAGTTTATGTTTAATTCTTTACTATCCAATGATCCCCACCCCCCCCCTTTTTTTTTTTTTTTTTGCTTTTTGTTTTCTTCTTGTGATTCACCTTTTTAATAATGGTTCTTTTATTTCAGAGGAAGCATGAGGATGTCAAATCTCAGGAGCAGTTTCTTGGTTTAAATAAAGAACTGAAAAGTCTGAAGAAAGCTGTGGCTGCTTCTGATCAACTAGCTGCAGCTGAGCTTACCATTGCCAAAGACCAGCTCAAGTCCCTTCATGGAACTGTTAGGAAGATTAATCAAGAGCGAGCAGAGGTTAGTCCATGTGGTCAGCGAGTTTCCACTAGTGCTGCTGTTGTCAAAAACACAGCAACTTGGATGACTGATCTATTGTTACATGCTTTGGCTATTCTCTGTGTGTGTTTTTATGTGTGTGTTCTGTGTATGAATATGGTGTGTGTGTGTGTGTGCGCGCGTGTGCGTGCGTGTGTACGTGTGTGTTCTGTGTATGAGTATGGTGTGTGTGTGTGTGTCTTCTGTATATGAATACGGTGTGTGTGTGTTCTGTATATGAATATGGGTGTGTATGTGTGTATTTATATGTGTGTTTTGTGTATGCATATGGTGTGTGTGTGTTTATATGTGTGCTCTGTGTATGAGTATGGTGTGGGGGGGGGAGGTGTGCACTTGACCACAGTGCACTCATGGAGGTCAGAGGACAACCTCCATGTTTTTCCTCTCCCACCTTCTTGAGACAGTCTCTCTTGTTGTTGCTGCTGCTGCTTGTAAGTGTCTGGCTTCTTCTGGATCCCCCTCCCATTACTGTAGGCACTTGGGGATTGCAGTACAGATAGATATGTGTGCCCCTTTGTGTCTGGCTTTATGTGGGTGCTAGGAAATTGAACTCAGGTTGTCAGGCTTACAAGCAAGCACCTTTAACTGCTGAGCCCTCTCGCCAGCCCCTAACTTTGACTATGTTACAAACTACTGTGACGTCTTTTTTCTTAAAACCTCAAGATTTTGTTTCTTCTAAAAGTTTATTTTGGGCTCTGTACTTAAGTCCTAAAAGGAACCATCCAATGACACAACTACTCCTACTTTAAAGTACAGCAGTCTCCTTAGGGAGGTCACTATCAATATGTATGTACCAGGACAAGGGTTTCTAAGGTTTGCTCTATAAACCTCTGAACCTCAAATTATTCATCTCCATGAAAACATGACCTCAGAGAGCTGATAGGATTCTGACTTAAGATATGGCTATTATGGTGCTTTATAGGATGTCCATTTTAATGAGATTAATGTAATGTAGTACATATAGGAGAGAGAAAAATCTCATGAGATCCCAGAGAGACACCAGCTATGGAAAACTATAGAACAAGGAAGGAAAGGCCCTTATTCCTCATATGCCACCTGCTCATTGGCTCCCTGTTGGGGTGGAGAGGTTGCCCAATATAAGAGAAGGTGGGCTTGACGCCACATAGGCCTGAGTAAGTCGGGCAAGGAGATCACACTGAAAGTAGGAATAATGACGACAACCTCCTCTGATGTCAGTATGCTCCTCTCATACTCTGTCCCAGTAGGAGTTGCAGGATGTGGAGATGTTCAGCAGAAAGGCAGCACAAGCGGCCAAGGACCTGAATAGAGCTGAAGCAGAGATTGAACTGCTGCAGAATCTTCTCAAGGAGAGAGAGGAGCAGGTCAGTGTTGTTACAGCAGCCTTCCTTGCTGGGTCCTTGTCGGGTCCTAAAAGACTCAAGTACTGCAGGTGATCTCTCTGAGCATTCTGAAGTGCCATCCATCAGTAGTTGATACTTCATCCTCTACTGTGCACAGTGAAAACAGTGAGGTGCTTTCCTCACTGCTAAGGTATAAAAAGTGTTACAGTTAGAATCAAGTTCCAAGAGAAAATGCACCTGAAAAAAGCATTCATTGGCAACTTTTTGTGTATGGTTTTTTAATAGTTTCAAATTGAGATGAAGAAAGCAGATGTAGGTGCTAGAGGAGCAAACTCACAGGTGCTAGAAATCGAGAAACTGAATGAGACAATGGAGAGGCAGAGGGCTGAGATCACAAGACTTCGGAACTTGCTAGACCTCAGTGGAACTGGTAAAGTATTACTGACCTTTGATTTTGGGTAATTTTGTAGCTGTAAAACCAAATTGCCTTATTTTGTGCTTTTAGCAAAAGTACCTAACTGATGGGAATTGACTGACCTAGTGAGCTGTAATTAATTAGTAAGTTAAAGACTTTAAAAAGCATTTTGTGTAATTGAGTAACTTGGTTAGATGTGATTTCAAAAGATAATGATGCTTACAAATAAATGTTTGCTTTCTCTGAATTACATTGTAATTGATGAACAAAGGATGTCTTCTTTGTGTTAATAAAATTAATTGCTAAGGGTAGGCTTTGAAGAAAAGTCAGCTGTGAGAAAATGACAAAATTCATTGGCTCTCATGGAGAGAAAAGAAGCCCATGATTTCATGCCAATTTTGGTGTTCCCTTGTAGATAACAAAGGAGGCTTTGAAAATGTTTTAGAAGAAATTGCTGGGCTCCGACGTGATGTTTCTTGTCAGAATGATTACATCAGCAGTATGGCAAACCCATTCAAAAAACGAGGCTATTGGTACTTTATGCCACCGCCACCACCACCACCATCATCAAAAGTAGGAATTCTGTGGTACTAGAAGTGTATAGTGAATTTTCTTGAAGAAAATAGCATTTTCCCCATCCCCAAATTGTTGAACAGTGCTAAGAGCATTTCTATATTAAACTATACATTGAATTTCCTTGTTGTTTTTACTATTGGAGAGGAACAGGGCCTTCCCATAGAAGGTAATACTTGCCTTTTCATGACCAGTAGCATGTAGGTGGGGTTCCCTGACTGAGGTTGCTATAAGAGGAGATGACTTGAACCCAAAGAGCCAATTGAAAATGATTATATTATAGAATTACACTGAGGTGTAGATAGAAAAGTAGGTACCTAGATTTCATTTCCTTTACATGAAAATTGAGTACTTACCAAAGTCTAGGCCAAGTACTAGACTGCATTGGGGCTTATGGGTTGTTGTCGTTACCACAAGTGACATACATGTGACAAAAGACTTGGCCAGTACTCTAGGTACAGAGAGGTATCAAGGATTCCCTTCATGGAGAAGTTCAGAGGTGGAGATGTGAAGTGAGCACTTAGCAAGCATCCAGGTGGGGTTCTACAAAGGAGGAAATAGCTGGTGCAGAAGAGGAGAGTTGGCCTGGTTAGCTATGGTAAGAAACTTGGTGGGGCAATGAAAGACCAGCTGGAAATGGAAAGATTAGGTGAGGCCATGCCTTTCTAAAAAGGGCCATTAAGTCTCTTTTTCTTAAATAATTAGATAATGGGAAATGAAGTTGAGATTAATCAGAGTTCAGAAAAATATTTGGGCTGAGATGGAGGCTAGACTCAGGGCATTGTGAGCTTTCTGTAGAGCTGTTGGAGCTCATTCAAGAGAATCCATAGAAGTCATTGCTAGATTGGTGGAGCTTGGAAAGAAGAGATGGCATGACAGACCAAAAGGAGACAAAAGGATCAGGGCTTGCTGCCTGACCTTGGGAGTAGAGAATGGACTGTAAACTGAACTTATCCAAAGCCATGGGACTAAATGACATCCTGCTCAAGTTTGTGGAGCAACAGTCAGAGAGAAACAGCTCAGACACTAGGATCTCAGGGACTGAGAAGAATCCTCCTCCCAGATATCTGAAGGAAACCAACATTCTGGGAACCACTCTGCCAGAGATAGAAGTGCTTTTAGTTAGAGCAAAACTCTAAGCCAAGCCATGGGTGGTTTGGAGGCTAGACCTAGAAAGTGGGAAGCAGGGAGAATAGCAGTCAAGCTTTAAAGCCTTCCCACACTCTGCTCTTTGGACAGCAGGTGACTGATCTCCAAATTCCCCAAAGGCTTGTCAGTTTCTTTTGCCTTAGTTGCTGAACTATGAAAGATGAGGCTAAGGAGAGGAGACCACTAGTGAAGATGAGTACAGGGAGACAGAAGACTGATACCCAAGGGTCTTATCACATACAGAAAGCTTGTTTTCATTTTTCTCTCATGGAGAATTGGGGCATAAGATTATCCCAGGCAAACAGCTAGATAGCTTGTTTTACCATCTCAGTATGATCAAGAATTTGATATTTCTAGAAAACTGAACCCCCAGAAAAACAAGAGAGGAGATAGAAGTTGGAATGTGTGAAGTAGTAGTACACTGGTTTGCTTGCTTTCCCCCTGTTGGCCCTTCACTTTCACAAAGCAGTCTCACATGGCTCTAGCCAGTGCGTATATAGCCCTTCTCTCTGCCCAGCCATCCTGGTACTGTCATGTGGATCTAATCAACTGAACTCTGGGTATTGAACTTCAATTTATAGAACCATGTAACCATTTTTCACTTCCCTCTGTCAAAAATAAGAATTATGATAATGAAAAAATGCCAAATTCTTGCTCAGTTTTCTTATATCTCTACGTGGCTCTATCCTTTGACATTTCTCAAAGTCAGCCTTTTTGTTTGTAATAGACAGTATGTTCTCCTGTTATTTATTCTAGGTTTCCAGCCATAGTTCTCAGGTCACCAAGGACTCTGGTGTGGGCCTAAAGTACACAGCTTCAACTCCTCTTAGGAAAGCACAGTCTGGACAGCAAGAAGGGGAGGACAGTAATGGACCTCCACCTGCCTCAGGATACTGGCTCTATTCACCCATTAGGAACGGGTTGCACAAATCATTTTCAAATAGAGGTAAGTCACAATATATAAAGGAAATGGCATTCTCTTTGTTGTTTAATAACCTTTTATTATTTTCCTAAAATCTATAGACACATTCCAAAATCCTTAGCTTACTCTGTGAAGTTCTCTGTGATCCTCCTGTCTTGGCCAAGACCTGTCTTACTTCCCATAGGACACTTAACTACAGATGCTCCCAGCATGCCAGGTTCTTCCAGCCTCTTGGAAAGTATTGGAGATTGAACCAGCGCCTTCCACATGCAAAGTCACTGAACTACCTCAGTGTCAAACCTCCATGTTTTAAACTGTCTAGAATATCTTTCTTCCTCCTTCCTATTCCTCCACACCAATTCCTACTCATTCTTCAGTAAGACTATTCTCTTTTTCTGGAATTTTCTTCTACTCTTCTTCCTTCAACCCAAGTGAGCAGCTTCTTTGCTGGTACTTTTGGAGCAAGGGACCTTGTGCCTTTTTATCATTGCATTAACCCAGCTCTATTAAAATTCAGTGTTATAGGTCAGTCCTCCAACACTCAAGTGGGAAGTCAGACCTGGGTAAGCCCCAGCTTTGGCACTTAATATCTGTGGAGTTTAGCTGCTCTGAGACTTTTAATCTATAAGGTTGCAATACTACCTTGTGGTGATCTATTCATTCAAGAAGTATTTATTGGGATGGGGATGTATCTCAGTGATAAAGCACTTGCCTAGTTTATGCAAGGCCCTGGATTCAATCTCCAGCACCACAAAAACAATAAGAACACACATACACACCAAAAAAACCTCAAACCAGTAACTATGAACAGGTATCTGCTGTGTACTTGGTTCCTTGTTGATCAGCAGTAATTAGTAAACCATCATATTGGGGAGTGTTATATGTCATGACAGTGATAAATTCTGAGTGCAATTTGATTCCAAAGCACATCTCTGATTTTATGTAGTGTGAAGCAGGTAAATGATTGTTGAATCAATTAACAAATGAGTAAATTAATGGATGAAGAAATAAATCAAAATACACATAAGAAAACCTAAATATCAGCTGCTGAGAATACTTTGAATTTGTGTTGTGATCTACTCCTCGAAAGTACCTTTGACTATTTTAAGCATGCTACTCTTACATCTCCAGTATCTTTGTCAAATACTGCTGTTCTCTCCTAAACCCATTTACCTAGTAACACATTCTTCTTTTTATTTCTCCCAAGATGCAGACAGTGAAGGAGATAGCCAGGAAGAGACTGGGCTGGATGAGCAAGAAAATCCCCCATTTGTGCCTCCTCCTGGGTACATGATGTATACTGTGCTTCCTGATGGTTCCCCTGTACCCCAGGGAATGGCTCTGTATGCACCACCGCCTCCTTTGCCCAACAACAGCAGACCTCTCACCCCTGGCACTGTTGTTTATGGCCCACCTCCTCCTGGGGCCCCCATTGTGTGTGGACCTCCTCCCCAGAACTTTGCTATTCCCTTTATCCCTGTGGGCTTGCTGCAATGCAACGTCCCAGAGCACCATAACTTGGTAAGTGGAAAAATATCCAGTATATCTACACTGCTTCCACGAGTGCCTGAGAGATAAACACTTGATGAGGTGACTCCTTCTAGATGGGATATACCCAGAAGTGTGGTTGCAAGGCTGGTATTTAGAACCAAGCAAGCATGCTCTTATTAAATTTTTTTAACTTTTTTTTTTTTTTGTAGTTTTTCTGAGGTATGGTCTCATTCTAGCCCAGGCTGACCTAGAATTTACTCTGTAGTACCAGGCTGGCCTCCAACTCATAGCATTCTCCTACCTCTGCCTCCTGAGTACTGGGATTAAAGGCATGTGCCACCAGGTCTGGCTATATTTTTCTACTGATAATTGTCATATTAATACTTATGTATGAATATATTCACATACTAGTGCCTGTAATTCATGCACATACATATATGTATATATTGATACACATATGGAGTCATATAACCTTGCACAGCAAATGTTGGTGGGAATTACCTAAATATTGGGATTTATTCTTATTAAATTATTTTCTTAGTTACTTTGTATGTACAGTTTTGAACTCTGTTTGGCCATTTAATGTAAAAAATATTTTCTCATGGCTTTTACAGATTTTATAAAATAGTATTTTAATGACTATGACATTTATTTGTAGGTACTATAAGTGACTGAATTTTTAAATATATTTTATTCATTTATTAGTGGCCTTTAGCCACTGCAAACAAACTTCAGACACATGCGCCGCCTTGTGCATCTGGCTTCACATGGGTACTGGGGAAATGAACTTGGATCCTTCTGCTTTGTAGGCAAGGGCCTTAATTGCTAGGTCATCTCTCTAGCCCCTGAGTGACTGAATTGTTACTGCACCTTATATTCTTAGGCTAGATTTCAAGAGATGATTGCTTCCTAATCTAGATTGCTTTCTAACTTTTCTTTTTTAAATATTTTTATTTTTTTGAGAAAGGGAGACATCCTCGCTCACTCGTGCCTTCATACCAGGGCCTCCTGCTGCTGAAAAGGAACTACAGACACATGCACGACTTTGTGCATCTGG
Organism: Zapus hudsonius; assembly: GCA_004024765.1. Taxonomy (NCBI): domain Eukaryota; kingdom Metazoa; phylum Chordata; class Mammalia; order Rodentia; family Dipodidae; genus Zapus; species Zapus hudsonius. The sequence goes on along the minus strand of PVHP010014040.1, from coordinate 2,374 downwards.
CTTTACATTGGGTACTGGGGAATCAAACTCAGGCCATCAGGCTTTGCAAGCAAGTGCTTTAACCACTGAGCAATCTCTCCAACCTGATTTGTAACTTTTTGATTCTAAAGTGGCAAAGCTGCATTCCAAGCTGCTTTTTCAAACTCAAGAGCACTTAGAGCCTTTGATTTTTTCCCTCCCCTCATCATATTGAGGGGTAGGTAAAGGACTGGGATGCCTGATGCTAGGTCACAGTCCCATTGTAATAGGTCATGCTAGTTCCAATGGGCCTGCATTTGTTTACGTAGTTAACAGTGGTACACATTCTCTTTTCTAATTTGTAGCAAGTCTGTTCAGCATTTATTGATAATCTCTTGAACTGGTTCCTTTACTCACCAAAAGTATACAACTGCTTAGATCACTTCCCTAGTGTGCTTGTATTCCTCCCTACATTTGCATGTTAATTCCTGGGGGTAGCCTTCTTAGAGGACTTTCCTCCTATGTATCTAGAGAAGAGAAAAGCCACTGCCTCTTCTGCTAAAGGCTGACCTTTTTGGAGGCAGAGAGGTTGTCCACAAGAAGTTTGGTAAATTCGTGTGGAAAAGTTAAGTGTTCTATCAGCCTATCACTTTCTCCTATGGTATGTGAAAACATTGGCTTGATTTAATTTTTCTTTTCATACTTTTCAAACTATAAATACTACTTTAACCAATTAATTTCAACTTTTGGTAGCAAAAGAAGACACTCTCTGATATTTCTGTAATGCTTTTTTCTTTTATTCAGGAGAATGAAGTTTCTAGATTAGAAGACATGTTACAGCATTTAAAATCAAAACAACAGGAAGAAAGGTGGCTTCAAACATCCAAGCAGCAGTGTGAGAGAGAAGTGGAAGAGCTGCATCATAATATTGACGATCTTTTGGTAGAAAAGAAAGAATTAGAACATGAAGTAGAAGAATTGCATAGGACCATCCAAAAACATCAACAGCGAAAGTAAGGATTAGGCATTATATTTTTATACTTCAAATAGATATGATATCAGTTCATGAAAATAACCCAAGTAAACATCCCTAAGAAAACTTCTTGTGATATTAGAAATGTTCAAGATCTGAACTGTCCAAATAGTAACAATTAGCCACATACATGTGTGCATATGTAGAGGTAGAGATAGAGGGGCAGAGGGAGAGAAAACATGTGAAATGTGGTTGTGGGACTGAGAAACAGAGTTAAATTTAATATTAATTTAACAGAAAGTACCATTTGGACAGTGCACATCTAAGTTCTCTTTTCCAATAATCCAAATCAGTCTTTCTTGGAGAATAACACAAACACTGCCCTCCCCAGCTACCCTAGCAAAACATATGGCAGGGTTTTCACTCCTCCCTCCCACAGGCATCCAGTTGGCTTCCTAGTCCTTCTGACTCTGCACACAAAGAACTCTCTAACTCCAGCTGACCTCTTCTTGTCATTTCCATTGCTCTGGCCTTTATTCAGGCACATTTAGGCACTACAGTAGTTCACACTGGTCTTTCAGTGTGTTGTGGAAACACTGATACTCTCGGTCCCATCACAGTGTGCATACTGCCCTCCACAGTGTGAACCCTGTCTGTCTATGTTATCCTTCTTCCTCACACAGTGCTTGGTCTGAACCACTTAATTTCCCTGTGGTCTTTTATCCTGCCTCCATACCTTCACATGTGCTGACCTCTTCCTGAAATGCCTTTCCTACCCCTGCCTAACTCTACCCTGTCATTGAAAGCAAAGGTCAGAAAAAGGCCTCTGACACCAAGCCTTTTTCTTCTCAGGCACCCACAATTTAAGGTTAACAGCCTTGGTCTAGTCCTGTTCATGCAGTACTGTAAGAAGCCCAGGAACTCCTTGAGGGGGATAGCTGGACCTCTGGGTCTGGATCCCAGCACCTGGTACAGGGTCAGTTGATGTGCACAGAGTCTGTTCATTGGGCAGTTAGGTAAAATCTTATCTTCTTTAGTAGCCTGTGAATTATGGAAGTTCCCTGGTTTTTGCCATTTAAACCAGACTAGACCAAGCCCCAGGGCTGGAGGGAGTCTATGAGGCATATAGAATGAAAGGCATGCTTACTACCATCTAGCAACAGATAAGTAACTGAAAACCTGGCAGAGGAATGCAAGGGCCACTGAAAAGATTGGTCTAGGTGGTTCTATGTGTGTGCATTATATCGGTTATTTTTGTGAGTATACATGGTGAGGAAAATTTTCCATTTTGAGAACTTTTGGGTGGGTAGTAGGCAGTAGGATAACCAAAAATCATTCTGGGCAATTCAAGTAATACATAAACACTCAAAGAAAAAGGTAAAAATTATCTGTGTGCCTTCATTTAAAAAGAAAAAGGATTTTCGACACAAGGACCTCTAAGCC
>PVHP010014039.1:29388-39959 GCA_004024765.1 Zapus hudsonius | reverse complement strand
AAAAAAAAAAAAACTGGGTAAAAATGTAACTTTATAGCTCATGTGAGAAATCTAGATTATTTCATTTATACTTTCATTTTCTGCAGGTCTGAAATTGTCATGTATGTTTTTAAAATGAGTATAGGGCTGGAGAGATGGCTCAGCAGTTAAAGGCAATTGCTTGCAAAGCCCAATGGCCCAGGTTTGAGTTCCCAGTTAAAGCCAGATGTACAGAGGGGTGCATGCATCTGGAGTTTGTGTTCAGTGACAGGAAGCCCTGGTGTGCCCATTTTCTCTGTGTCTGCCTTTCTCTCTGCCCCTCTATCCAAAAATTAATAAATATTTTTTAAATGAGTACAATGAAAAAATTAGTTAAGAAATTTGTAATTTATCAATATCAGTTCATCACATTGCTATTGAAATTAAATTTAGAAGCCCTAATCTTTCTTTAAAATTTATTGATATCATAACTGATTATGAATGAATAAAAATAAATGTACAAACCAATAAAATGCTTAATTTTATCACTGATAGTAAATTATATTTCCACACTAAATTATTCCTATTTATCCAAGCAGTAAAATAAAACTATTAAAAATACAGTGTAACTTGTACTGTAAATAAACTATTAGTAATGAGCACTACCGTGAGAGCTGGTTGTATATGAATTATTCACTGCAAACTTATTATCTCTATGTCATTAGCATGTAAGATAATGAACCTAATTACCATGGTTTTAAACTCTGGGGAGTTAGCAATTTATGTGTGGAACTTTGTGGGCTGTAGTTCCCACCCACAAGAGTATTGAGAGCAGTAGATACTACTACATTGTGAGATCTTCTTTATCTTCATATGCCTCTTTGTTGATGTTTTTAGGGTCATAGTTGTGGGATTTTATCCTGTATGATTATCTTTTTCAAGGAGTTATATAAAATACTTAAGTGTTTTAATTTGGGTTCATTTTAGGATAATTTAATATTGTAGGTAAATAAGATACTGGTTTGTATTCCTTTGTCCATTCACACAAGTGAACATTACACACATTACTATAAATAGTATAATTACTTGAAAACTCTGGGCTAAAAGGTTAATAATCAATTTTCTTTCTAAAAATGATTTGAACCTAAATGATTTACTTTCATAGAACTTGGTATTAGCATAGAGCCCTTTCTAATCTTTAATTTATGTTTCTGATCTTAATTTGAGGTTTTGATGAACTTCTTGTGTCTATTTTCTCTTAGATTATAGTATAAATTATCCGTAATAAGCCATCCTCATTAAAGTTGATAAATCTACAACTGCTCCAATTATACACTAATCAATTATACACTAATTTAATTCTACTTAGCAGGATACAGTACATCATTAATCGGTTTCAGACTTAATACAACAGATTTAGAAGTAATCAAAGTTTGAAGCACATTATTAGCTGGGAAAAATGAGGAATCATAATGTCTAGTAATTCACATATCAGCTATTATAAACCAAGAGGTTCCTTGCTAAAAATGTACTAACAACAACAACAACCACCCAGGAGCTGGACACATGGCTCAGCCTCAACAGTAAAAAGTGCTGGCTTGTAAAGCCTGATGACTGGTTGCAATTCCCCAGTACTTATGTAAAGCCAAGTGTATAAAGTATTGCATGTGTCTGGAGTTGTGCAGTACAGGAGGCCTTTGTATGCCTACTCCTTCTTTCTCTCTCTTGATCTCTCTCTCTCTCTCTCTGCTTGCAAATATATAAATAAAAATATTTAACAGAAAAAAATGGACTGTAGTTAGTGTTTATTTCTTTTTAAAAATGTTTTATTTGTAAGGAGAGAGAGAGAGAGAGACAGAGAGAGAAAGAGAAAGAGAATGGGCACGCTAGGGCCTCTATCCACTGCAAATGAACTCCATGAGCCACTTTGTGCATCTGGCTTTACATGGGCCCTTGGGCCCTGAAAGTAACTGCCTTTAACCACTGAGTTGTTGAGTGCTGTGGGAAAAGTGGTGACTATTCATATCTCTAGGAATTAATACTATATTAATACTGTACTAGAGTCTGTTGTTTATTTCTTTTGACTTCATTTTCACACAGGGTCTTGTCATGTAGTCCAGGCTGATACTGAATGCACTAGGAAGCTCAGGTTGGCCTCAAGCTTATGATGCTTCTGCCTTGGAGTGCTGATCCTCAGTCTGCACCATAGTGCCCAGCTAATGCAACAATTCATTCTGTACTTCCTCTTACCTTATTTTCTTTTGAGATGGGCTCATTTATCCCAGACTGGCCACAAACTTGCTGAGGATCATCTTGAACTTCTTTCTGATCCTCCTGCCTCAACCTCCAGGCATGTGCTACCTACCACACCTAGTTTATGTGGTGTTTCCTGAATGCTGGGCAAACACACCATCAACTGAGCTACTTCCACAGAGATTTTTCTAGATTTTGGAGTACATTATACCCTTTTGAGGAAATTAGTTTTTTTTTTTTTTTTTTTTTTTTTTTTTTGAGGTAGGGTCTCGCTCTAGTCCAAGCTCACCTGGAATTCACTATGTAGTCTCAGGGTGGCCTTGAACTCACAGCAATCCTCCTACCTCTGCCTCCCGAGTGAGTGCTGGAATTAAAGGCATGCACCACCACGCCCGGCTAGGAAATTAGTTTTGTTAACAAGTTTCTGGGAACCCCGTGTTGCCCTACCACACAGACCTGTATAGGTATTTGATTCATTATTCTCAGGACACTCTTTTAACTCATTGATAATATATACATATGGTTAAAATCGAGTACAACAGATGGAGTTTTCATGAAAGAGAGAGATCCTGCCCTTGTTTCTTTACGTCTGCTTCCCCCAAAGCAGCTGCTTTAACTGTCTCTGTTTTGATGTTTTTGTGGTTGTTTCACCGTCATAGGGTTGTATATTATTTCTTGGTATTTCTGGTCTTCCATGGTCTTTGATTAGATGACTCAATCTCACACCATTCTACCCTTTCTTTCTTTCTTTTTCTTTTTTCTTTCTTCCTTTTTTTGTTTTGTTTTTTTCTTTCTTTTTCTTCTTCCTAAGCTTAATCACTGTTTTAGTTCTAAATTGATTATTGTGTGATTTCAAGTAGTACAAGGAAACATACCCATGGTTTATTAGTTGTATTCCCTGCCTAGTATTTCTCAATTTCTATTAATCTTAGTATCATCAAAATTAATAATGCTACAAAACAAAAAAAATAATAACGCTAACAGCTTTTCTGTATTAAAACAATTCTTGCACATGAATAAGAAACTTATTAGTGCAAAAAGGTTTACAGTGCATTAAGTGTCTTGCTGTTCCCATGGTTCTCACAAGCAGTCCCTGACAATATTATTATGTTCCACGTGATGCTGTCTTATTTCTAAATAATAACCATAGGAGATTGTCATCATTTACCAGATTTCAGTGTTACCTCTCATCCTTGTCTGGCACCTGGTACCTTTTCCCTCACAATTTTAACAAGTTACCCAGGAACCTTTCATAAATTGTCTTAAGCCTCAAAGTCAATTTTTTTTCTGCTTTAATCAGAGTTTGCCTGTTTGAATCTTCACAGCTGACTTTAGGAGTTCCTTTTTTGTGCTTGTGTTGAGTAATTTACATTGTAGTTATTTTCTCTATTACTTCAAATTAAGCTTTCTTTTCATTCATTCTTGGTAAAGTTTTTTTTTCTTGGTATAGTTTTTTCTAATTGACAGATAAAACTAAATCCAGCCAGTTAACGTAAATATTCACATAATTTTTTTATTTCTGTGTATATATGTGTGCTGCTGGGAATTGAACCCAGGGCCTTGTGCATGTTAGGCAAACACTCTACTACTGAGCCACATTTCCAGCCTGAGTTATTATTTATAACATATTGTCATAAACTATAGACATCACACTGTTCAGTAGCTGTCCAGAACTTACTACTTTTCTTTGACTGTAATTTGTGTCCTTTGACTAACATTTCTTCATGCTTCCCCCTGGGCCCACAGTTCTGCTCCTGAGTACATCTTTTCTTCCTTTAAATATAAGTGAGATCATACAGCATTTGCTTTTATACGTGGGTTATTTAATCCTCCAGATTCATTCATAGTGAAATGGCATGACTTTCTTCTTTTTATTCATATCGTTGAATATTATTCCATTGAGTATCATTATCACATCTTTCTCCCAGACATCTGTCCATCAGTAGACTCTTAGGTTGATCATGTATCTTGGCTTTTGTGGAGTATGTTGCAGGAAACACGTGAGTGGCTGTGTCTCAGTTTATGTCGCTTTCCTTTCTTGATATTATGGAGCCTGCCATCCTAGGGATAATGTAGGAGTTGGTAAAGATGTGTTTTGGCTTCTGAATGATAGAAAGATTGACTAATCCAAGAAAAGTAGTTTGGAGATAGATTTTGTTGAAATGCAATATGATGTTTGTTTTAGCTTTTGGTTTTAAAAGTAAGAAAGAGCATCTTATTTGATAAAAAGAATTAATATGGATCTTATGAGTTGTTGCAACACATAAATATTTAATAAGGAGCTCGGCAAAATAGATCAAATGTTACTTAAAAAATCTTATAAGTTGACCTGATGGCAAAATTGCTTGATTTAGAAATCCATGCATAACCCCAAGGTTGATAGCAAAGTATTTTGTTGTTCTGTTTTTTTATTTTTTTATTTTTTTATTTTTTTAAGTAGGGTCTTGCTGTAGCTCAGGCTGACCTGGAATTAACTATGTAGTCTCAGGGTGGCCTCTAATTGACAATGATCCTCCTACCTCTGCCTCCCGAGTGCTGGGATTAAAGGCATGCACCACCATAACTGACATAAAGTGTTGTTTTTTTTTCATCTAATGAAATACTTGATTTCTATAAATGTTAGAAGAAGAACTGAAGAGGACATCAAAAAGTCATAAGAGCTGGGTGTGGTAGTGCACGCCTTTAACCCCAGTACTCAGGAGGCAGAGGTAGGAGGATTGCTGTGAGTTCGAGGCCACCCTGAGACTACATAGTGAATTCCAGGTCAGCCTGGACTAGAGTGAGACCCTACCTCGAAAAACAAAAAAAAAAAAAAGAAAGAAAGAAAGAAAGAAAATTGTGGCAAGTCTGAAATATGAAAGGAAATTTTGAAAAAGGATAGAATAGGCCATTTGGGTAGAAATTAATTAAATGGGTTTAGAATCACACTGCCTGTCCTGTGATCTGTGAGCTAGGATGTGTGAATGGGGCGTGGGGAGTAGGTATAGTATTAGTTTTACAAAGTATTTGTGGAGATATTGTAAGTTAAGCACCAAGTACTTGACAGATCAGTCATTTAAAATAGCTATTCCTCAACTAACTGGACAGTTGTTAATATAGGTACGAGTGAAGGAGACTTTATATGATATACATGTATAAATAAATGGCTTTTGGAAGAATTATTGAAGACAAAGCAACCATGGAAGGAGGCTAGCAAAAGGAAGTCAATAGTGAGTCAGGTAGTGATGAGTACAGGCCACTAGGTGGTGCCATTACTTTAGACTGCTGCTTTAATCAGGGTGGAAAGATAGAAAGGCAGTCACAAAATAAGGGATTCATCAGGAATTGCTTGTATATTAAGTGTTCATTGTCTTCCAATGAGTATATTTAGAGGTAATATTGTGGTTCTGGAAGTTTTCTCTTCACTTTGAAAAATATCCACTATTTCATTCACTATTTTTTGCTTTAAAGCAGTTTGTCAAAAAAAACCTGTATTGTAAAAGTCCATTTCTTTGTAATTTCAGACTAGAGGTTATATATAAAATATATTTTTTGGAATAATTGGAACAAGATACCTGAAAATTTTATATTGAAGTGATTTATTCAGTCTGAAGGAAGTTGATTCATTAATGCACTAGAGTGCCCTTATCCACTAGGTCAGTGTATTTTTAATCCCATTGACCTTTTTGAAATACTGAAAATGGTTCCTTGATTCCTGTTTTTATTTTAAGTTCCAGATTAAATGTATTAGTTAATTCTGGAGGTGAGTTCTACCATTAAAGTTTTACTGCTGGGTGCACCATGCAAGTGACAAACCACAACTCAGGCAAGCACCTTAACCATTGAGCCATCTCTTGGCCCCGACAAACCACTTAAGTATGTGGAAATTTAGTAAAAGAAATTTAGTAAAATTTAAAATTTAGTGAAAATTTAAAAGAAATTTAGTAAAAGACCCTGGTATGATTTCAGGTAAAGTTTGACTCAGTGTTTCAGATACTGTGATCAGGATGCTCTGCAGCTGTTGGCTCTATTTTCCTTAGCATTGATTCTATCTGTAAACAGGTGGGACTGTATCAGCTAATAGGTTTATGCCCTATGTGGCTCCAAAATAAGTTTATTTTATATCATATTAGCCTTTTTTAGTTTGACTTGGGCTCCAGACCTATTCCCACAGTTGGAGGGACAGTTAGCACTGCTAAAGTCAAGTGTTGGGTTGATGGCTGTATGGTGGTATGGTATGGTGGTCATGCCTGTAGACCCAACACTTGGGTGTCTGAAGCAGGAGGATCAAGAGTTTGTACTCAATAAATAAATAAATTAATTAAAAATAAAAGAGTTTGTACTCAAGCCGGGCATGGTGGCACACGCCTTTAATCCCAGCATTTGAGAGGCAGAGGTAGGAGGATTGCCATAAGTTCAAGGCCACCCTGAGACTACATAGTGAATTCCAGGTCAGCCTGGACTAGAGCGAGACCCTACCTCGAAAAACAAAACAAAACAAAAAAATCCAGATGTCCTTGGAGTTTGGGGTTACTTTTTCTTGCTCATTTGGTATCCATCCCTCAAGGGTCATTTTCACACTCTAGCTTTCTCATTCTGTTGCGTTCACTTATGTAAGAAAATTTTATTATTTCGTAAAAAAAAAAGTGTTGTAGTAATAATAAGTTCTGTAAGCTAATTAGGATTTCATTAAGGAACTAAAGAATGGTTGTAAAATCGTGCTCATTTCTTTAAGGAAGTCATTTCAAAACATTAAAGTCAGCCCGGCTAACACAGTCTCATTTGGAAGTAGTTCTTTCTAGATGTCACTAGTATAAGGTGCACGCCTTTAATCCCAGCACTCGGGAGGCAGAGGTAGGAGGATCGCCTTGAGTTCAAGGCCACCCTGAGACTACAGAGTGAATTCCAGGTCAGCCTGGACTAGCGCGAGACCCTATCTCGAAAAACCAAAAAACAACAACAACAACAAAAACATTAAAGTCAGTCCTTTGATTTTACTTGACCAGAATTTGCTTTCACTCTGCTACTAATTAGTTTTGTGACTTTTCTAAGACTATTTCCTCACTGGCAAAATTGAGGATATGACACTTGTTAGTATAGTCATTTTGATGATAAGATAATGTATGAGAAATAGCTAGCTAGTACCTGGCATTTTAGATGTTCCAGAAATGTTGGTTCACTTGTAAACATGTTACTCACTAGACTTTAGGATTTCACCAGCCCTTGCTCACTCGCTCACTCGCTCTCTCTCTCTCTCTCCCTAATATATATAATATATATATTATATTAGTAATATTATATTAGTATTATATTAGTAATGTTCAGAATATATATATTATATAATATATATATTCTGAACATTACTAATGCAACTTTATAATGGTCAATATAAAATTACAAATTTAATGTATTAACTACTTTCAGTGCTTAAGGTAACTGTCCTATTCATGACTTATTTGATATATTTATATTAAATATGTAGGCTTCTGCAAGGTTTTTATAATCCATGTTAAGAAATGTAAATTAAAGATAAGCAATGCATATAGTGAAATTATGATAAATGGATTTATTGTTTGGGATATAATATAAACTTCATGTTTGAAGAATATAAGGAATTTGGCAGCAAGGGAGAATGATGAATAATTAGTATGATTTAAACTTATTTTTAAAAAATATTTTATTTATTCATTTTCTAGCAGAGAGATACAGAGAGAGAGAGACAGAGAAAGAGAGAATGAACACCAGGCCCACCACCTTGTGTGGATTATGTGGGTACTGGGGAACTGAACCTGGGGCCTTAGGCACTGGAGGCAAGTGCCTTAACCACTGTGCCATCTCTCCAGTCCTAAACTTATTTTTTAATTAAAGTGCCTCGTTGCTGTATACAGCATTCAGAAATGTATTTTAAATGTAACATTAATTCTTCAATTACCATTCATCTTTATTATAATATATTGTGTATATTTATCATAATTTCCCCCCACCAACTATAAGGCTTTTATAATCCATTTAGGTTAACTGGTGTGTAATCTTAAGAAAAGAGCCTCCATAATGACTTTTAAACTGTTTCAACGTTAAAGATTAGTAACCCACAGTTCCAGTAACTAACAGTAAATTAAAAGTCTTGATCGTGATGGTATAGAAGCCAATTATTTTTCTTAAAACAATACACTAGTTCCTCATTGTTTGGCTTATGCATAGTTATATTGGGTTAAATCTAAGCTGTGTTATTAGAGTGTCTTTCATTGAGATACTCCGATGTAAAAACCTAAAAGATTTTTTAAAACTAATTTTTCACATAATTTTTTTTTTTTTAAGTAGAGTCTAACTCTAGTCCATGCTGACCTGGAGCTCACTCTGTAGTTCAAGGCTAGACTTGAACTCACAGTGATCCTCCTACCTCTCTCTGCCTTCCAAGTGCTGGGATTAAAGGCATGTGCCACCATACCCGGCTACCCATATAACAATTTATAGACACAAGTAAAATAAAACCTCTGTAGACCAAATGATGGTATAACTGATGTGGCTGTTGTTTATTGTTGGGGTTATATATATTATTCTGTCTTGTTTGCTTGATGTTCTGGTTGTAACTTATTCTTTAAAAAAAATTTATTTTGCCGTGGTGGCGCACACCTTTAATCCCAGCACTCAGGAGGCAGAGGTAGGAGGATTGCCATGAGTTCAAGGCCACCCTGAGACTACATAGTAAATTCCAGGTCAGCCTGGACTAGAGCGAGACCCTACCTTGAAAAACAAAACAAAAAAAAAAATTTGCAAGGAGAGAAGGATAATATGAATGAATGAATGAGTGAGTGAGTGAATGAATGAATTAATGAATGAGGGGACACCGGGGCCTCCAGCCACTGCAAGTGAACTCCAGATGCATTAGCTACTTTGTGCATCTGGCTTTACATGGGTACTGGGGAATCAAACCCAGGTTGTTAGGCTTTGTAGGCAAGCCCTTAACCTCTGAATCCTCTTTTCAGCCTGTAACTTAAATTCTTTTTTTTTAAACAATAATACATTTTTATTCATTTTTTTCAACATTCACTTTGAAACTGACTTTAGATACACAGATACCAAATGACCCTTGACCTCTAAAGCACCCAAAAAATGCTCCCGAGACTTGAAGGCTTTCAGGTGCACTCAATCATGGTTCTATCAAGGGCTGGTTAATGGAGCTGAAATCCAGATTAATTCCTCAGATTGCCGTTTCAGAAGATGGGCCACAGACACTCATCAGCATGCATGAGCAGAGCGGTTCCCACCCAGAAGAATGAGGACAGTAGATGATGTAACTTAAATTCTTAAGACTTGTTGTGTGGTCTGGAGAGATGGCTCAGCAGTTAAAGGTGCTTCCTTGCAAAGCCTGAGACCCTGGGTTCGATCCCTAGTATCCACATAAAGCCAGATGCCCAAAGTGTGGTACATATCTAGAGTTCATTTGCAGTGGCAGAAGACCCTGGTGAGACCATACTCATCCACTCTCTATGTCTTTGCCTGTCTCTATTTTTTTCCTCTCAATATATAAATAAATATATAAAAATATTTTAAAAGGCCGGGCGTGATGGCACACGCCTTTAATCCCAGTACTCGGGAGGCAGAGGTAGAAGGATCGCGATGAGTTCAAAGCCACCCTGAGACTACACAGTGAATTCCAGGTCAGTCTGGGCTAGAGTGAGACCCTACCTCGAAAAACCAAAAAATAAATAAATAAATAAATAAAAAAAATTAAAAGGCTTATGTCATGCATCTAGAAAAGCATTAAGAATATAAAGCACTGAGGGCTGAAGAGATGGCTCAGCGATTAAGGCACTTGCCTCCAGTGTCTACGTACTGCCCTGGATTCAATTCCCACCACAAGGTGATGGCCCTGGTGCCTTCTCTCTCTCTCTTTCACTCTTTCACACACACACTCTCTCTCTCTCTCTCTCTCTCTCTCTCTCTCTCTCTGCTTGAAAATTAATTAGTAAAATTAAAAAAAAAGAATATGGGAGTCAGAGGTAGGAGGATTGCCATGAGTTCAAGGCCACCCTGAGACTACATAGTGAATTCCAGGTCAGCCTGGACTAAAGTGAGACCCTACCTTGGAAAAAAAAAAAAAAAGAGCTCAAGGTCAGCCTAGACTACATGAGATTCTGAATCAAGAATATAAAGCACTGGGCTGAAGAGATGGCTTAGCGGCTAAGTCATTTGCCTGCAATGCAGAAGGACCAGAGTTCGATTCCCCAGTGCCCATATACAGCCAGATGCACAAGAGGGCGCATGTGTCTGGAGTTAATTTGCAGTGGCTTGGAGGCCCTGGTGCACCCATATTCTCTGTCTGCCTCCCTCTCTCTCTCTCTCTCTCTCTCTCTCTCTCTCTCTCTCTCTCAAATAAA
>PVHP010014039.1:0-29288 GCA_004024765.1 Zapus hudsonius | reverse complement strand
GGTAGACATGAAAAGTAAGTGTGCCTTTTGTCCTTCAAACTATTTATTTATTTATTTATTTATTTATTTTTGTTTTTTCGAGGTAGGGTCTCACTGTAGTCCAGGCAGACCTGGACTTCACTTTGTAGTCTCAGGGTGGCCTTGAACTCATGGCAATCCTCCTACCTCTGCCTCCCGAGTGCTGGGATTAAGGCCTTCAAACTATTTATTGCTTAGTGGGTTGTACGTATTGATGCTTACCACATCAAAAATTAAAATGAAAATAATTAAAACATTAATACATTTAAAGCTAACTGTAGTGGGCCTATATGTTGACATAAGCACATTTTGTGAAATTTTTTTCTAAAGAAAAAAAGTTACTCTTGGGTATGGTGGTGCATGCCTTTAAACTCAGCACTTGGGAGGCAGAAGTAGGAGGATAGCAGTGAGTTCTAGGCCACCCTGAGACTACATAGTGAATTCCAGGTCAGCCTGGGTTAGAATGAGACCCTACCTGGGGTTGGAGGGGTAGTTAATTTTTTATTTTATATTATTATTATTATTATTATTATTATTATTGTTTTTTCCAGGTAGGGTCTCACTCTAACCCAGGCTGACCTGGAATTCACTGTGTAGTCTCAGGGTGGCTTTGAACTCATGGTGATCCTCCTACCTTTGCCTCCCGAGTGAGTGCTGGGATTAAAGGCGTGTGCTATCACGCCCAGCTTGGAGGGGGAGTTAAGAAATAAGTTAAGAAAATTGTTTGAATACTTTGAAAATGTGTTTGGCAGAACTGGTCACTTTACGTGGAAAAGATAGAACTCATTTTCCTTAGACTTAGGGGCTTCTGTCTGGAGGATTTTCCTTAATATAACATATATTTTATCTTGCCAACTTGTAGTGGCTTTGATACCTCCAAATTGGCAGTTGTTTACCCGGAGATAGAACAGATCTCGGTTAGTACTTGGCAGTAATTAAGTGCTAGAAATTTTAGCTCTAACACTATTGATTAAGCACTTAAGTCATTTGTGTTTTCATGCTTTGAACTTCTAAGTATATCTGTTCTACATTTTTACTCACATATTTTAAGCCAATTTTGTTGTAAATTTATCCCTTTTTTCTAATAGTGTTTATCAAAATTATAATTATTTGCTATGACAGCCGCTTTACATTTTCATGTTAGCTTGAATTTCCCATTGATATGTCAAGCAAATAAATACTTGTTTTTCTGAGTAGAAACCAACTGCACTGTAAATCCATTGATACTAAATTATTTGCAGAGATTTAACATGTAAGGAAACCTTAATTATTCTAAATATACTTATGTTATGATGTGAAGAGGATTTGTTTACTGTCATTAATATGACTGAGTCAAAATATAAGTAGTTATTTGCATAAAGGGGAAATGCTTGCTAATATTTTTTTTTGCTTTACTGAATGTTACATATAAAATTAATTTTCCCTGTAAAGGATATAAGGATTATTTTCACTCTATTTTTTTCTCATCAATATCTATGAAAATATAGGTTTATTACTCTTGACAGGGCCCATGGAACAAATGCTCGGGAGCAGCAGTAGTTACTGGGAAGATCTGAACATGTCTGTGTATCAGCTTTATTCCCAGTCACTTACCTGACTATTCAAAGTGACAGCTTTAGGAAGGATGGTTGCCACTGGTGACATGCTGACCTTGCTCCTGGGGCTTCAGTGACTCTGTTCTTAAGGTCTTTGTTGTAGAGCAGATGTTTTCTACTTGGGAGATTTTGCATTTGCCTTTCTTCTTTTGGAATGTTCTTTAGACCTTTTAGAAATGTGGTTCTCAGCTCAAAGGATACCTTGTCAGCGCTGGCCTGGTATGAATGTAAGCTTGTTTCCTTGGTTATTATCATTTCCTCTAACTAGAATGTAATCTGAAGGGATAGAGCTTTACTCTGTTCCTTTTTCTATAAAAGGGACTTAACTATTATTTTATAACGGAAAAAGAAGAAAGGGTGTTTACTTTTGATGAAAACTTTGTAAATTTACTTTATCTTCTATAAGTATAATGTTAAAATAATATTATAAATGCCTAATTTTATAACCTCTTTTTTTGTTTGTTTGTTCGTTTGTTTTTTGGTTTTTCGAGGCAGGGTCTCACTCTATCCCAGGCTGAACTCACGACAATCCTCCTACTTCTTCCTCCTGAATGCTGGGATTAAAGGTGTACGCCACCACGCCCGGCCTATAACCTCTATAATAGTAGTATTTCACTGCTATTTTTGTGATAGATAAGTTACAAGCCTTGTGTGTTTAGTTTCCATAGGTTTGGTAAAAAGGCTTTTCCTTAGAGAAATTTGTTATTTTGTCAATTCCTCCTCCTCTTCCTTATGTAGTAGTGGATAACCTTGAACTCTGATACTTCTGTCTTTACCTCCCAAGTGTTGGGATTACCATCGTGCACCCACCACACCTGGTTTATGCACTGCTGGGGTTGAACCCAGGGCCTTGTGCTTGCTAGGCAAGCACTTTGCCAACAAAACTTCATCTCCATCCCTGCACACTTTTTTTTTTAGAATATTTTAAAAAATATTTTATTTATTTATTTTCAAGCAGAGAGGAGAGGAAGAGAGAGAGAGAGAGAGAGAGAGAGAGAGAGAGAGAGAGAGAGAGAGAGAGAGAGAGAGAGAAAGAGAGAGAATGCACCAGGGCCACCACCTTGTGGGTCTAGCTTATTTGGGTCCTGGGGAATTGAACCGGGGGCTTTAGGCGCTGGAGGTAAGTGCCTTAACCGCTGAGCCATCTTTCCAGCCCCACTTTTTTTTTTTCAAAGAAAAAAATTTTAAAGCTAAAAAGCGATTTTAAATGGAAAAGGCTCCATAGCATAAAGATACCGAAAAAACATTTTTTAAAATATTTTATTTATTAATTTTCAAGCAGAGAGAGAGAGAGAGAGAGAGAGAGAGAGAGAGAGAGAGAGAGAGAACCAGGGCCACCACCTTGTGGGTCTGGCTTATGTGGGTACTGGGTAATTGAACCCAGGGCCTTAGGCACTGGAGGCAAGTGCCTTAACTGCTGAGCCATCTCTCCAGCCCCTCGAAAAAACATTTTTGAACTGGGCGTGGTGGCGCATGCCTTTAATCAGATTTACCAAGAGCAGTTCCAGTGTTCCATTGACACTGAGTGTTCTGAACAGGTGCATTATATTTTTATTACCCTTTTTTGTGTAAAATGTAAAATATGTGTGGTGTTGTATGTGTAGTGTATACACATGTGTGGAGGGGTGCACACACAGATGTGCTTGCTCAGTGTGCATTCGTATGAGGCCAAAGGAGAGCTTCAAGTGCTCTTCTCTATTGCTTATGCACATACTTCCTTAAGACAGGATCTTTCCCTCAACCTGGAGCTGCTATTTTTGGTCAATAAGCCTTAGCAATTCCCCCAACCTCTGTCCTCCACCTGCATGGCCATACCCAGTTCTTGTGTGTTTGTGTGTGTATGTGTCTTTTTTTTTTTTTTTACATGGATTCTGGGGAGTCAAGTGGGCTAGTCTTATGCCCTCCTAAGCCCCTCATGCTTAAGTGGCCTTGCTTTTAACTGCTGAACCATCTTCCCAGCCCCTTACTATATACTTTTTCTGTTAATATTCATTTGTGTTACAACTGCATATAATATCCAGTACAGTAACGTGCTATAAACCATTGCAGCCTAGGGGCTATAAGCTAGACCAGATATCTTCTTGGTCTGTGTAAGTACACCCTATGCTGTTTGTGCAATGACAAAATCTCCTGACAACATATTTCTCAGAATGCTTCCCTATTGTTAAGCAACGCGTAAATGCTATAAACCTTTAATTTTGGTCAACATCAAAGCCAAAGCTTTGTTAATATAGGAGCATTCGACAGTAACACAGCAATTAACACCCTGGCAGAGGCTGCTGGATCTAGTTCAAATATACCACAGTGGTAGTTCTTGGAGACTTGGAAAAAATCATGGTCCCCATTAAATGTAGAGGTGTCAACAGCAATGGCATTCAGTGGAGCAAAAGATCAAAGGGAGCCAGGAGTGGTGGTGCACGCCTTTAATCCCAGCACTCGGGAGGCAGAGGTAGGAGGATCACCATGAGTTCAAGGCCACCCTGAGACTACATAGTGAATTCCAGGTCAGCCTGGGCTAGAGTGAGACCCTACCTCGAAAAACCAAAAAAAAAAAAAAAAAAAAAAACCTGGAATAGTGAAAGCTAGGGGGCAGCACTTAACTGATTTAAGCAGGGAGAATGTATTAGTTTTCTGTTGCAGCCATAACAAATTGCAACAAATTTAGCAGCTTTAAAGCAGACCCCTTTTATTATCTCAGAGTTCTTTTGGTGAGAAGTCTGGTATTTTGGTATTTCTCACTTAGCTAGTTTGCTTCTCTAGTTTTTTTCTTTCCTCTCTTTGAGAAAGCAGACACACCAATTTACTCAGGCTGGCCTTGAATTGGCCATCTTCCTATCAGCTGGGATTAAAGGCACACACCACTGCACCTGTCTAGGCTCCAGGTTTGATCTGGCTAAAATCATGTTGGAAGACTATGTCATTCCTTTCTGGGGGCTTGGGGGGGTGGAGATGGATGTTTTCTTCTTTTTTTTATTTTTATTTTATTTTTCGAGGTAGGGTCTCACTCTAGTCCAGGCTGACCTGGAATTCACTATGCAGTCTCAGGGTGGCCTTGAACTCATGGCGATCCTCCTACCTCTGCCTCCCAAGTGCTGGGATTAAAGGCAGGCGTGTGCCACCACGCCCAGCTAGTGAATATTTTTTGTATTGATTTATGATAGTGTTGATTTGATAGTTTAGTTAAAAAAATTTTTAAACTCACTCTGTGCTCCCCCAGGCTGGCCTCAAACTCATAGCAATCCTCCTATTAAAGATGTGTGCCACCATGCCCAGCTGATGCTAAAGTTTTGCTCATTTTTCATATATCTGCTAAATGAGATGCCCGATTCTTTTCCTTTAGGTGCTAAATCTGAATTAATCACTTCCTGTCATGGTTATTTTATTTCCTTTGTTAGTGACTTAAGATTCTGAGAGGGGGCTGGAGAGATGGCTCAGCAGTTAAGGCACTTGCCTCCAGTGCCTAAGGCCCTAGGATCAATTCCCCAGGATCCATATAAGCCAGACCCACAAGGTGGTGGCCCTGGTGTGCTTGCTGTCTCTGTCTCTGTCTCTGTCTCTGTCTCTGTCTCTCTCTGTCTCTCTCTCTCTCTCTCTCTCTCTCTGTATCTCTCTGCTTGAAAATGAACAAATAAAATATTTTAAAAAAGATTCTGAGAGGAACATTTGGTTAAGAGGCACAAGACAGGAAAAGATAGCTTTCCCTTAGTGTTTATGCCATTGAGTAGTCATACTTGTAACTAGGGGAGCTATTTTGAAACCATTATGGGATAAAAGTCACCACACTAAGGTTGGCATAGGAAAACCGTGGAAAAGATATAAACCTGTTAGGATAATGTTAGGCCATAAATTAACCATAGAGCATCTGTGACTCTGGGTTTGTGTGAAATAATAATTCCTCTGCTTGGCTTAGAAAACCAGCCAAAATAATTATTGCTACTCAAACCCAAAAAATCCTGAGTAAATAAACATTGTAAGGTTAAAATTATATCAATGTGAATTGTATCAAAACACTTGTGTGTTTGCAAAAGTCACCAGCTATTTTTTTTCACTACAATATGCTGAATTGGAAATTTATATTGTGTTCTTTAATAACTGCTTGCTGTCTTCGTCCATAACTTATGTAGACCTGACATTTTTGTTATTTGGTAAAACTAGTAATTTTAATCTTTTGTTTCGGTATAATTCATGTTGACCTGACATTTTAATAAATCTGGCTTCTTGGACTCATTAACAAAACATTTTATTTGTTAAAATATATGCATTTTCTTTATGAAATTGCTTTTCTTTTTTATCTGTGACTTCTGACAAATTCTATGTAGCACATGTTTTTGATATTGGTATTAACATTTTAAATTAATATTTTAGATGTAAAAGGTGACAGTCTAAAAGATTGTTTTGTTAGTGAGCTATCCTTAAAAGCAAGTGGCATTTGGTTTTATTTTACAATAGAATTTAATCTTACATGTTTTTTGTTAAAGTAATGTTACCAAAAAATCTCTTATTGAACTATTTGTGGTGAGCTTTTTAAGGATGTTTAAGATTTCACATGCAGTTTAACTGATCACAGATGAAGTTGTAAATTAATACCTCATGAGCGTCTTTGACTGCAGGGCATTGTTTGTGAATCAAAACTGCTTTGTTCCTATAAACTGTGAAAGGGACTTAAGCATATGGATTAAAATTGAATGGTGATACTAAAGTACTCGTGAAAAAACACTGTAGTTAGATCATTTAAAATGTACTAAAATATTATGAATAGCCATAAAATGTAATAATTCCCGTAAGCTTTTAAGAGTTATAAGATTTAGTTTCATTCTGTTGTTGGATTTAACCACTTTAATAAAGAAATTGCTTTCTTGCTTTTAAAGCTATGCAAAGTATTAAGCATAGCCATTCACATAGTACGATGATGAGAACAGATGAAAATTTCCAGAAAACATGTTTTTTTGCAAAACTGTTCATGGTTGTACCAAATAATATGTATAAAGTTTTATTCTCGTTTTCCTTTGAATCATTCTCTTAGAACCTTTGCAATGAAAAATTATTCACTCGTATCTTCTAATAAAATATTATGTGACTTGATTTGGTATAAAAATCAGATTCAAAAATTTAGTTACGTGTGTGTGAGAAAGAGAGAGAGAATCGGTACACCAGTCTCCACTGCAAATGGAACAGCAGACACTTGTGCCATTTATTGCATCTGGCTTTATGTGGGTGCCTGGGGGGACTGAACCTAGGCTGCCAGGCTTGGCAAGCAAGTGCCTTTAACTGATGAGCCACCTCACCAGCCTTCAAGTCGGATTTTTTTCTATCAGTTTTTAATTTACAAGGTGTAAAAATTGCCTAATGGAGAATACTTTTTAGGCCACGATGAGCTGTCAAGAATCCATTTAAAAGTACAAGAGACAGGGGCTCGTTTTGGAAGATGGTGGTAAATTCTAAATTACTGAAACAAAGCAAGCTTTAGTTGTTCAGCCTCCTGAGGCAAACATTAGATCAGGTTAAAGTGTCTAAGAACTTTTAGAGTTCTTTTCTCTGTCGTATGATTTTATTGTTTTATTGGGGTTTTTCTGTTTGTTTTGAGGTAGCTTCTCACTGCAGCCCCTGTGGACCCAGAATTCACTCTGCAGCTCTGCAGTCCCAAACTGGCCTCTCGGCTACTTTTTTAGACCACTTTGTGGTCTTAGAAAACTTTGATAACTGCCGGGCGTGGTGGCCCACACCTTTAATCCCAGCACTTGGGAGGCAGAAATAGGAGGATCACCATAAGTACAAGGCCACCTTGAGACTACATAGTGAATTCCAGGTCAGCCTGGACTAGAGCGAGACCCTACCTCGAAAAAAAAAAACAAAAAAAAAAAACCCAAAAAACTTTGATAACTGTTTTTTCCTGTCTTCTTTGGTCTCCTATAGACGGTATTTTCATACCAGTTATCACATTTCCTTGATTACCTCTGTTATAACTACTTTCATAAACTGTGTTGCACCTGTTCAGAACTGCTGTAAAATGTAATCAGCTCGGTGTGATGGCATATGTTTATAATCCCAGCACTCAGGCTGAGTGTCAGAGAATCCCCATTCAAGGCCAGCCTGGGCTACAGAATGAGTTCCAGGTTAGTCTGTGCTAGAATGAGACTCTTTCAAAACAAAAGAAAATAAAAATAAAAAGGTGAGCTGGAGAGATGTCTCAGTGGTTAAGAGCCTGATGACCTGAGTTCAATTCCCAGGTACCCACATAAAGCCAGATATACAGGGTAACCGCACATGCATTTGGAGTCTGTTTGCAGTGGCCCTGGCATACCCACTCACTCTGTCTGTCTCTCTTCTGTCTCTACTTGCAAATAAATAAAAATTTCATTTTACTAGTTACTCGTGACTCTCTTTGGTCCATGCCCATTTATAAACCCGGACAAATTAGTTGTGTACTTTGCTGCTTTTGCAGAACTTTCTTAAATCTATCCTATGCCTGCTATATGAGTTATCTTTCAGAAGCCTAGATTTATTTATTTCATAAATGTGTATCTTTTTGCTAAGTACTGGACTACTTCTAGAACAGGGAAGATGAATGATAAATTGCTTTTTTTTTTTTTTTTTTTCGAGGTAGGGTCTCGCTCTAGCCCAGGCTGACCTGGAATTTATTCTGTAGTCTCAGGGTGGCCTCGAACTCATGGCAATCCTCCTACCTCTGCCTCCCAAGTGCTGGGATTAAAGGCGTGCGCCACCACGCCCGGCTAATTGCTTGTTTTTGAGAAAAATTTTAATGATAGAGTATAGCTATCATTTACCATAACTTTATTGTTTGGTACCTTCTGTATTGTTAAGATAGTTGGTATAGATTTTAGCCAGTGTACAAATCGCACAATTCTGTTTGTTCACATACCAATTCAGTTAGTAGTGAGTAATACGTGTCAGGATAAACACTGAAAGGACTTCTGAGAGCCAAGAGGAGGGATCTCGACTTCATAATGTATGCTCTACAGTGAAGATGATGCCGGAAGCTAAGTGTTTACAGACACAATTAGCAACATAGACAAAGTGATACACAGGATGCTATGCATGCAGAATGGTTATGCCTGTAAACAGTCTTTACAAAAGAATGTAAACTCACATGAGAGAACATTTTATGGGAATCCCTCAATATGATAGGCATAGTACGAGTTGGGGAAGTGAGAGTGATTTTAGAATGAAGACATGGTTAGGTATATTATGTGTACACTACTAAAAAGTTTAAAATTGTTTTCAGTAAATAATAAGAATGAGAGCCGGGCATGGTGGTGCACACCTTTAATCCCAGCACTCGGGAAGCAGCTCTAGTCCAGGCTGACCTAGAATTCACTCTGTAGTCTCAGGCTGGCCTCGAACTCACGGTGATCCTCCTACCTCTGCCTCCCGAGTGCTGAGATTAAAGGCATGCACCATCACGCCTGGCTTCAGTTTGTTCTTTCTGTCTGTTTATGTATTAATCACCTACCTACCTACTTACTTATTTTTCAAGATAGGATGTCACATAGCCCAGACTGGCCTCGAATTTACTATGCAGCTAAGGATGACCTTGAACTTCTGATCCACCTGCCTCCACCTACCTGAGTGCTGGGATTATAAATATGCCTGCTTTATGTGGTGCTGAGGATTGAACCCAGGGCATTGTACATGGTAGGCAAGAACTATATCACCAGTCCTGAGACTTATAACTTAAGAAAGCTTCACTTAATGTCCAGTAACACAGGTACATTCAGAGGAAGCCAAGTGGAGTTTCTAGGAAGGACTTGCCTTCCTTTTAGAATCTCTTTTAGTTTAAACAGCTTCTCGGTGTCCTGTTTTCATAATCTCTAGTGTTGAAAACAGACTGATAATTTTGCTGGCAGCAAAAGCAGCTCAAGGAAGGTGTGATGGTTAAGTTTTGATGTCAGCTTGACCTTTCAAGTAATCTTGGGTGGGTCTCTGAGGATGTTCACAGGAAGGCAGCCTCTCAGTAGGCGGCAGGATGTAAGGAAGCTCAAAGGAGGTAGAAGTAAACATCCTTTCCTGTGTGGGCAGTTCAGGAAGGAAATTTCAGAGACTCGGATGCCATTAAGTCTGGGATAGGGTTGCAGGACCCCACCCTAAGCCTATATAAAGGAGAAGAAATTCTCTCTTTGGCTCTCCTGCCTGTTTGCTGTTCTGTGTGTGCTGCCTGTTTGCTGTTCTGTGTGTGGTGTTGGTATTGGGTTTTTCTCTCTGCTCGGACCTGTGAAAGAGGACCAGCCTCTTTCACTTTTATGGGACTTCCCCTGGATCTATAGCCTGAATAAATCGTTTCCTCCCATAAACTGTGCCTGGCTGACTAGGACAGAAGGGATTATCTAGTATTCAATAATGTTGACGTTACCCAAGGACACCAGCATGGCTCATAAAGTAGGCAAGGGTCAGTCAAATCTAGACCTCTTAGATCTATCATTTTTCTATTATAGTAAGTGCTTTGCATGTCTTACCAAATGTAGTGGTTACAAAAATGCCAACATGGGGCTGGAGAGATGGCTCAGCGGTTAAGGCACTTGCCTCCAGTGCCTAAGGCCCCTGGTTCAATTCCCCAGTACCTGCATAAGCCAGACCCACAAGGTGGTGGCCCTGGTGTGCTCGCTGTTGCTCGCGTTCGCGCTCTCTCTCTCTGTGCTTGAAAAATGAATAAATAAAATATTTTTTTAAAAAAAGAGGCACTGTTTAAAAAAATGCCAACATAAAGTAGTGGCTATTATTACCATATTTTTCAAATGAGAAAACTGAGGCAGAGAGATTAGGAAATGAAAAGGCAAGAATGTAGATGTTCCCATTCATCTTGAAGCTTGATAGTAATGTCAGTTATTTATTAGTTACTTATTAGTTATTTATTAGTAAGCGGATAATATTGTACATGATTATAGGATTCATGGTTTCAAATTCAAGTCTCCAGACAACATACACACATAAATATGGGTTTAATTGGGCCTTAAGATTGACTAAATCTAAGAACTCTGTCAGTTTTATTCCTTCAGCTCTTAACTCTGTCTCTGAGATAGCTTCACCTTGTCCGTCTGCTTCTTAATAATCTTTATTTTTTAAAATATTTTTATTTATTTGTAAGCAGAGAAAGGCAGAGAGAAGAGAGACAGACAGAGCAAATGCCAGGGCCTCCAGCAATGCAGTGAACTCCAGATGCATGCTCCAGTTTGTGTATCTGGCTGTATGTGGGTACTGGGGAATCGAACCCAGGTCTTTAAGTCTTCTTTTTGTTTTGTTTTGAGGTAGAGTCTTATTCTAGCCCCAGGCTGACCTGCAGTTCTAGCCTGGCCTTGCTCACAGTGATCCTACCTCTGCCTCATTGCTGCCGTTAGCCCTGCTGTGTTTAGTTTTTTTTAATCTTTAATATAATCAGTGTCAGAGTGGCCCATAAAAAGTGTGGATAGTGGAAAGGCTAGAGGGTCCCTACAGACCCCCCAAGTTGAGTCTCACTTTCCCCAGGTTTCCCTTCAGTTGGGAAAGGCAGAGAGGCCAGTGTTTAGCTTTTTTTTTAAAAAATATTTATTCATTTTCAAGCAGAGACATACAGAGAGAGAGAGAGAGAGAGAGCACCAGGGCCACCACCTTGTGGGTCTGGCATATGTGGGTACTGGAGAATTGAACCCGGGGCCTTAGGCACTGGAGGCAAGTGCCTTAACCGCTGAGCCATCTCTCCAGCCCAGTGTTTAGCTTTTTAAATGCAAAATACACACTAGAAAAATAATATGGTTTAATCTTTTTGCAATATTTATAAAATATTTATTTTAAAGGATAATCTGAAATGAAGTAGTTACTGTTGTATTTCATTTGTTTAATGGCTAAAATCTTCCATTTTGCACTATGGATAGGTAGAAAAATTTTGCATATTTAACCAGTATTAACATACTCAAATACATTTAATGCAATACTAGTGTCTTGTCTAAAAATGAGGGACTTTCTATTATGATTTGTGAAGGTTTCTTTATTTCTGAATTCTTTTTAAAGAAAATTTCACATTGGTCCAGGTTTTTGTTGTTGCTGATCACCTCATTAGCTAAATATATTTTGTTAAGGTGACCCTTTAAGATGGCTCTTAGACTAAAGAGAGACTGAATTTTGTGATGTGGAGGAGGTTATATTTAGCTGTTGGTATTTCGGGTTGGAACACTTCATTCTACTGTGCCTTGAGTTAATGAGTCATCTGGAGAAAACGAGCTGCTCTTGCTTTTAAGAAGAGTCTGCAGCAAATAATAATAATAAGTTAAGCTCTGTGGGAGATTTTCTGCCAAATAACAAACTTAAAATGGAAAATGTTTTGTAATACATTTTATTGCCTGTATACAAAATATATACTAAAGGATATAGAAGCACTTTGCTCATTATTATCTTTAGCTGATTAAGAAAAAATAACCCTGATGTCATAACAAAAATAAAGCATTTTCTTTTCTTTTTGGTTTTTGAGGTAGGGTCTCACTCTAGCCCAGGCTGACCTGGAATTCACTATGTAGTCTCAGGGTGGCCTTGAACTCATGGTGATCTCCCTACCTCTGCCTCCCTAGTGCTGGGATTAAAGGCATGCGCCACCACGCCCGGCAAGAAAGCATTTTCTACCAAAGCATTGTGTCTCATTATTCTTAGTTGTAGACAAATAGAAGCCAGCATAAGTTCTATTAAATTATTTTACTTGCACAGTATACAGTAGTGATCAAATGTTGATGGTAATTTTCAGTGTCTGTAGAAAATATTAAGATTATTGAAGTATTGTCAAATACTTTTATATCACATTGATAATTTGGAAAATTTATTACTCACCTCTAGTTTGATAGCATTTGAATAATCAAGATTCTCTGTAGGTAGCAAGAGATGTGGGCGCTACTGATTCTAATTTTGGGTAAAAATGATTGCATACTTCATTTTTCTCATCTGCAGAAGATGTGGTTCCTCATGGATTTTCTTGCAGGAATAACAGAAAGTACTGGAACAAAGAAAAGTTTATAATTCTAGAAAATGGGAAATTTTAAGGTTTCAGTGTTCAGATTTTAAATCCAAATTATCTTTTCGATATAAACTTTCCAGAGCTCCCTGAGACACTATGACTATGTCACTAAAACCATGAACTATGAAGCTACTTTTATCTCTTTCTGCTTTTCAGATTTATTTAACTTGTATCTATCTCTGCTGTATCTGTCTCTGCTGGCCTATTTATCATGAAACTATTGTGAGTGCAGCATTTTCAGCTATGCCTGCATATCTGTCCTGACCTCTTTATGAATTTAAAACGAACCTGTGTGGCATACTGAGGGGAGTTTGCATCTGTTGAGCTGTCTTAGAAAAGATTGCATTTTGTTTCTCCTTGCACCTGACAGTGTGTTGCTTAGTTTCTTCCAGGAGAACACAGCACCTTGTTGCCAAGTCTCTTTTTGGGTGTTGAGGAATCACTTGCAGTAGAGTATGTGGCATGGCTATCATCTTGTGTCCTTGATCATAGTAATATTAGGAGGCACTCATGTTTGAGAGATTAATTGGCTTGGTCCTTAAGCTTTTATTTAGTGGTAGCACCTGTGGTTTGGATATCCTAAATCCACTGTGTCCAAATTGAACTTCTTTTTTTTTTATATATATATTTTATTTATTCATTTTCAAGGAGAGAGAGAAAGAGAGAGGGAGAGAGAGAGAGAGAGAAGAGAGTACCAGGGCCACCACCTTGTGGGTCTGGCTTATGTGGGTCCTGGGGAATTGAACCCAGAGCCTTAGGCACTGGAGGCAAGTGCCTTAACCGCCGAGCCATTTCTCCAGCCCCAAATTGAACTTCTAATTCCACTCTCTGACCTGTTCTACCTGCAGGCTTCTCTATTTCACCTGGTGACAAGCAATTTTATCCTTTCAGTTGTTTAGGAGAAAGACCTTAAAATCATTCTTTATTCTCTTTCATCTTCCCTTATCCAATCCTTCAGGAAATCCTGCCTTTACCACTTATAAACATGTAGTCCCTCGTAACATACCCATTGCTAAAGTCACACTCCACTTCCACTGTGGTGGCATCTTATTCTTTGCTTGATTTGCAGTAGTCTCTTCATCAGTTTCTCTCCTTCCATTCTTATTGCCTTCTACACATTCTCCAAGTTGGTACTGTAAAAGCACAAGTTTGATAATTGACTTTCAGATAAAAGTGAGTAAGATATAAAATGCTATAGAAAGGAAATAACATTTGCAAGTGAAGTGATTGTATTTTTTTTTTTTTTTTTTTTTTTGGTTTTTCGAGGTAGGGTCTCACTCTAGCCCAGGCTGACCTGGAATTCACTCTGTAGTCTCAGGCTGGCCTCGAACTCACGGCGATCCTCCTACCTCTGCCTCCCGAGTGCTGGGATTAAAGGCGTGCGCCACCACGCCCGGCTCAAGTGATTGTATTTTGTTGTTTCCCCTGTTTAACTTACTTTCTAGTTTATCTTTTTTGATTGAGCACAGATTAGTGTACTGTAAGAATAGACTTGGAGAACTTATATGTGATTATTTTCATGGATATTAGGAACACATTTGACACAATTCGATATTCATTCTTCCCTTATTTAACTTTTGTGACTTAAAATACAGCACACATAGGAAAGTATTCAAATCATAAGTGTACAGCTCAAAGAATTACCTCTAAGTAACCATATTTGTTCAACTACTAGCCAATTCTAGAAATAGAGCTTGGCAAGCAGCCCAGAAGCACCTGGTCCCCCTACTCTTCCCCAATGGTGTCTTCTATCTCAACTTCTAACACCAGAGATTAGCTTTGCCATTTTAGAATTTTAAATAAAGAGCCAAGTAGCATACACTTTTGAATTTCTGTCTTACTTGGATCTTCTAGTGTTGTGAATATCTGTGTACATGGCTGATGATATATAATGCTTGTTTGCCTTCTCTTCTGGACCGAGTTCATGGTGACTTCATCTCAGTCATGTTGACATGTTGAGATAGATATTTGGGTTCTTTCTCGTTTGGCTGTATTAGGAATAATGCTGTCCTGGGAACATTCTCGTATACCTTGTAGGGTCCCTCATGTACTCACTTCTGTTGGAGTTATTTGTAGGAATGAAGATAACCAGGTCATAACTTGTCTTAAACTTTACAAGAAACATTTAAAATTTTCCAAAGTGGTATTTTCCCATGAACATGACACGGTTTCACTTATTTCACTGTTATTTTCAACTATTTTAGAAAACTGAGTGAGCTAGGGCTGGTAATATAGCTCAGGGGTAGGAATGCTTGCCTACCGTGCACAAGACAGTATGTTTAATTCCCAGCACCCTAACAAACTGGTGGATGGAGTGTTACCTCATTGTTATTTTAAACGGCTGATGAAGATTTGGCTGTGGCTGGTACGACTTCTGCCTTAAATGTTACATGGAATTGATAGTACACTCTAGATCTGTAGTTTTTTTTTTTTGTTTGTTTTGGTTTTTTGAGGTAGGGTCTCTCTCTAGTCCAGGCTGACCTGGAATTCACTAGGCAGTCTCAGGGTGGCCTTGAACCAGCTATGTAGTTTTTAATTTTAATGGAATGTTGCATTGAAAATAATTAAAAAGAGCTGGGCGTGGTGGTGCACACCTTTAATCTCAGCATTCAGGAGGCAGAGGTAGGAGGATCGCCCTGAGTTCAAGGCGACCCTGAGACTACATAGTGAATTCCAGGTCAGCCTGGACTAGAGTGAGACACTACCTCGAAAAACAAAAAAAAAAAAGAAAGAAAGAAAGAAAGAAAGAAAGAAAGAAAGAAAGAAAGAAAGAAAGAAAGAAAGAAAGAAAGAAAGAAAGAAAGAAAGAAAGAAAGAAAATAATTAAAAAGGTGCTGGGAAGGTGGTTCAGAGGTTAAAAAACAGTTGTTTGCAAAGCCTACCAGGCCAGATTCAATTCCTTAGCACCCATGTACAAAGCTAGAAGCAAAGTGGTATGTGTGCCTGACATTTAATTTGTTTTTCTAAGTATTTGTATACTTTGTTTAAATGTTTAAATGAATTGCCATAAACTTTTGATAGAATGAAATTTACTTTTTATCCACTTTAGAATATCTTTATTTTCTATTTCTATGTATGTATTTAGCTCTTCTTGTTACTATTTTTGTTTTGCTACTTTCTTTGGATTTAATTTGCTAATTTTTCTGAATACAAAACAATGAGTTTTTGGTTTTTCGAGGTAGGGTCTTGCTCTAGCCTGAAATTTCAGACCTACGTGAAATTCACTGTGTAGCTCAGGGTGGCCTTGAATTCACAGCTATCCTCCTACCTCTGCCTTCCAGTGCTGGGGTTAAAGGCCCGCACCACCACACTTGGCTTCAAAACAATGGGTTTAAAAAAATAATTTTAAATAAATCATTTGTTTCACATTTCAGAATCTGTTTATATGTTGTGTTTGGTGAATTCTGTGGTAGAATTCTGTGGCAGAGGTAGGAGGATCAATGTGAGATCAAGGCCAGCCAAGGACTGATCTACAGAGTGAGTTTCAGGTTGAATGAGACCCTACCTCAAAAAATTTTTTAAGTGGTATCTATGGAACATGAGCTTAGCAGGGTTTTTTTCTCTACTGATTTCTTTCCATCAGTATTGGCATATTCAGGTCTCTCACAGTTTAAAAAAGATTGTTTATCTTTCAGGCTTTATCTTCACTTTTCAACAAAGTGAGTGAATAGTGTTGTTCCCTCAGTCCCTCTGAACACACTACTGCACCATTGCACTTTGCCTTTGTCAACTCTTCTACCCTCTTCTGTATTCCCAGTTGTTCTTTGCCACCGTTTTGGTAGTCTGTGGTGCTTTTAACACTGGGGTAATTTAGGGCTTAAACCTTAGCCTTTTCCTCCTCGTAATACTGAGTTTGCATAGATGATCTTATGTAGACCCTTTGATTTACTTGACATGTCTATGTAGATAATGGCCTTTATGTCTTGATTCTCAGACCCAAGGCTCTACTTTACTATTAAGGATTCTACCTGGTTACTTTGCAGGCATCTTACTTAGAATGACACATGTCCAAAACTGAATTCATCTGTCTCCTTCCTATATGTTATGTGTGACCACCTTGCTAATCAACCATTGAAGCTAAGATATTGAACTAAGTGAAGTTATGAATAATCAGTTTATGTGGAGCAGAGATTAGGAAACTAAGGGATGGACTAAATCTGTCCTTTCTCTAGATTTTTATGTCCCAAAAATAAAGTTTTTACTTTTTGGGTTTTTTTTGGGGGGGGGGTGTTTCGAGGTAGGGTCTCACTCTCGCCCAGGCTGACCTGGAATTCACTATGTAGTCTCAGGGTGGCCTTGAATTTATGGTGATCCTCCTACCTCTGCCTCCCAAGTGCTGGGATTAAAGGCATGCGCCACCACACCCGGCTAAGTTTTTACTTTTAAAAAATATTATTTATTTATTTGCAAGGAGAGAGAGAGAGAGAGAGAGAGAGAGAGAGAGAGAGAGAGAGAGAGAGAGAGAGAGAGAGAGAGAGAGAGAGAGAGAGAGAGAAAGAATATGGACACACCAGGGCCCCTAACCGCTGCAAAGGAACTCCATATGCATGCGCCACATTGTGCATCTGGCTTTATGTGGGTACTGGGAAATCGAACTCGGGTTGTTAGGCTTTGTAGGCAAGTACCTTAACAGCCGAGCCATCTCTGTGGCCCCAGGTTTTACTTTTTATTTTAATATTTGGGAAGCAAAAAGAATACTTTGTAATATGTGTTACACAAAATTCAGTTTCAGTGTTCATGATTAAAGTTTTTAAAAAAATATTTATTTGTGTGTGTATGTGAGAGAGAGAGACAAACAGAGAGAGACAGAGAGAGAGAGAATATGAGAATGGATGGACAACCAGCGCCTCCTGCCACTACAAACAAACTCAACACATGCGCCAATTGTGCATCTGGTTTACGTGGGTACTACAGAATAGAGCCTGTCCCTCAGGCTTTGCATGCGAGCGCCTTTAACATCTAAGCCATCTCTCCAACCCTAAAGTTTTTTAAAAGAAACACTTATTCCTTATAGTTTGTTTATGGCTACTTGCCCATTACTATGGCAGAGTTTAGTAGTTGCAACATAGATTGTAGGTGACAAATTTCACATTTGGTGTACCTGCTAGGGTACAGAAAAGGGGTTTCATTGTAGGAATTTACAAAGATTGTAAAAATAAAAAGTTTTTCAAGTCTATGTGTATTCACTCTTATTTATTAGCAGATATTTTGTGAAAAATATTTGAATTTATTACTGAACATCATTTGCTCTTGTTAAAAGATAGTTTATAGAAAAAAGATAGTTCACAAGATTTACCTCAGATATTTAAGCTTCTACTTGTCCTATACATATTTTTGATTACTGAAGTTTTTTGAACTCATGGGAAAAGGCTTACATTTTTCCAAATGTAGAGAAACTCCTTCAAGAATTGTTGTCGAGGGCTGAAGAGATGGCTTAGCTGTTAAGGCGTTTGCCTGCAATGCAGAGGACCTGAGTTCTATTCCCCAGTGCCCATGTAAAGCCAGATGCACAAGAGGGCACATGTGTCTGGAGTTCATTTGCAGGGGCTGGAGGCCCTGTCGTGCCCATTCTCTCTGTCTCTCTCTGTCTGCCTCTCTGTTTCTAATAAATAAATAAAATATTAAATAAAATAAAATAAACTTCCAATCATCTTGGCTGATAATACAAAAAAAAAAAAGAATTGTTGTCGAATCTTGGGGCTGGAGAGATGGCTTAATGGTTAAGGCACTTGCCTCCAGTGCCTAAGGACCCCCCGTGTTCAATTCCCCAGTACCCACATATGCCAGACCCACAAGGTGGTGGCCCTGGTGTTCGTTCTCTCTCTCTCTCTCTCTCTCTCTCTCTCTCTCTCTCTCTCTATCTCTCTGCTTGAAAATGAATAAATATTTTAAAAAAAGGAATGATCCCACTGGTGGGGTTGGGGAAGAAGGGTTGACCTGTGAAAAATTTCTAGAAGGAGGAAGAACCAGAAAGTAAAGAGAACAGAAGGTTGTAAAAAAAAGAATTGTTGCGAATCTTGAATGAATTTGAAAACTGCCAGAAGTTGATATTGGTTGTCTTCCTTCACTTTATTTTGCTGAGGCAAGGTCTCTCACTTGAAGCCAGTGCTGTTTAATTCCCTAGTTTAGGTGTTTTTTTTTTTTTTTCTTTTTCCCTCCTTCCATCCTTTTTGTGGGGTGTGGGGTTTGAGACAAGTTCTTTTTTTTCTTTTACTTTACTTTTTTTTTTTTTTTTTGAGGTAGGGTCTCACTCTAGCCCAGGCTGACCTGGAATTCACTATGTTGTCTCAGGGTGGCCTTGAACTCATGGCAGTCCTCCTACCTCTACCTCCTGAGTGCTGGGATTAAAGGTGTACCGCCACGCCTGGCTCAGTTTAGTTATTATTTCTTAATTGCAAGGCAAAGTAGTACTTATATGTAAAATATATGGTAAATTCATTTGCCAGCAACTAAGGTAATTTGAATCAGTAGCAATGTCAGTCAAGCTGCTTAATGTGAATCTCTTTTTTGTCAAAAGTCAAAACAAGCCAGGCTTTGTGGCACATGCCTTTAATTCCAGCACTCTGGAGGTTGAGATAGGATAATTGCCTTGAGTCTAAGGCCACCCTGGGGCTACAGAGTAAGTTCCAGATCAGCCTGGGCAAGAGGGAGATCCTGACTGGGGGGAGGGGCAGTTTAAACAAGAAATGGTATCTTCATTCACACTCACTTTCATAGCTGATGAACTGTGCTCCCAGACAAAGGTTACTGCCTTATGTGACTTATCGTGACTGAGTCAGAATTTTCATGTAATGTTGAATTTGAAGTGATGAATTTACAATGTAGAAACATGCTAAAAGGCAAATATCAAGAGAACATTCTAATAAAATTCTGTAAATGCCTTCTTAGTGATGACTATGCTCAATGTAAATGTTATGCTCATGGACTGATATCAGTATCTGGCTGTAGCTGTTTGAAAAGCTGTTTCCAAAGTTGAAATATGTTATCTACCAATGTTGACAGATAAATATTTTCTATCAATTTTGATGATAGGGGATGATAATTTTATATTCATTTAATTCATAGATCTAAATAATGGTCACCCAACTCTTCTTTTAAAAATCAAACACCCCCCCCTGCCAAAAAAAAAAAAAACTTTAATTGAGAGAAATAGATGCGTACACCAGGGTCTCATGGCACTGCAAGCAAATTCTAGACACATGCACCATTTTGTGTACCTACCTGGTTTTACATGGGTACTGGGAAACTGAACCTGGACCTTCATGCTTTGAAGTAAGCACCTTTAACCACTGAGCCATCTCTCCAGCCCAGCCAAATACTATGTAAGAAAATAGTATTTTAATAGTGTAAATGCCATTATTAATTTTTTAAAAATTGGTTTTTCTTTTCAGTAAGTACCCAGTAATGCCCTTTACCTTTCCCTGAAGCCTAAAATATTTACTGGTTAGACTTTTACAAAGAAAGCTTTCTTTTTTTTTTTTTTTTTTCGAGGTAGGGTCTCACTCTAGCCCAGGCTGACCTGGAATTCACTATGTAGTCTCAGGGTGGCCTTGAACTCATGGCGATCCTCCTACCTCTGCCTCCCAATATTTTATTTTATTTATTCTTATTCATTTTCAAGCAGAGAGAGAGAGAGAGAGAGAGAGAGAGAGAGAGAGAGAGAACCAGGGCCACCACCTTGTGGGTCTGGTTTATGTGGGTCCTGGGGAATTGAACCTGGGGCCTTAGGCACTGGAGGCAAGTGCCTTAACCGCTGAGCCATCTCTCCAGCCCAATAAAATATTTTTTAAAAAAGAAAAAAGTGCTCATAAGGCAGTTTGGTGGGCATAATATATTTGATCTTTATTTTTACTTTATAATCCTTGCACTTAGAAAATATTTTTTTTCTTCTTTTTTTTCGAGGCAGGGTCTCACTCTAACCCAGGCTGATCTGGAACTCACTCTGTAGCCCAGACTGGCAGAATTTTTTTTTTAAATGTTCAAATTTGGAAACTTAGTGTTTTATATTGTAATTTAAATCTTTAAACTCTGTCAGTAGAGTATATCTCACCTGTGGTGGTGGGATAACTTTGAAATCTAAGGCTTTGCGTTTTTTGCCTAGCTTGGTTTGCTTCTGTTTGGTTTTGCTTCCAAGTAAATGGTGATGGTTTGCTTTTTTAAAAAAATTTTTATTTATTTTTCAAGCAGAGAGAGAGAGAGAGAGAGAGAGAGAGAGAACACACCAGGGCCACCACCTTGTGGGTTTGGCATTTGTGGGTACTGGGAATTGAACCGTGGGCCTTAGGCACTGGAGGCAAGTGCCTTAACCGCTGAGCCATCTCTCCAGCCCCGGTTTGCTTTTAATGAGCTCTGTATTGAAGAAGTGTTTTACTTTTTACAATCCAACTTGCTGTAAAAAGTCTATATTCCACCCTGTACAGAGTCCATTATTGATTATTTAAACAAAGAAAACACAGCCAGGCGTGGTGGCGCACGCCTTTATTCCCAGCACTCAGGAGGCAGAGGTAGGAGGATCGCCGTGAGTTCCAGGCCAGCCTGAGACTACAGAGTGAATTCCAGGTCAGCCTGGGCTAGAGCGAGATCCTACCTCGAAAAAACAAAAAAAACAAAAAAGAAAGAAAGAAAAAAAGAAAAGAAAACACAAATACTTCTAAAAATTTGGTGAGTGGTTTAATTTAAAATTCTGTGGTATCTCATTTTTATGCCTTGATACATTATATATTTTGACAAAAATATTTTATGAAACATTTTTGCATTAATGTCCTAAATTGATTGATCAACTCGGGAGGCAGAGGTAGGAGGATCGCCTTGAGTTCAAGGCCAGCCTGAGACTACAGAGTGAATTCCAGGTCAGCCTGGGCTAGAGTGAGACCCTACCTAGAAAAACAAAACAAAACAAAAAAAAAAGAAAGTACATTCTTAGTTGGGTTTTTTTTTTTTTTTTTCCCCCGAGGTAGGGTCTCACTCTAGTCCAGGCTGACCTGGAATTCACTATGTAGTCTCAGGGTGGCCTTGAACTCACAGCGATCCTCCTACCTCTGCCTCCCGAGTGCTGGGATTAAAGGCGTGCGCCACCACGCCCGGCTCTTAGTTGTTTTTTTAAAATATTTTATTTATTCATTTTCAAGCAGAGAGAGAGAGACAGAGAGACAGAGACAGAGAGAGCGCGTACCAGGGCCACCACCTTGTGGGTCTGGTTTATGTGGGTCCTGGCGAATTGAACCCCGAGGCCTTAGGCACTGGAGGCAAGTGCCCTAACCGCTGAGCCACTCTCCAGCCCTTTAGTTGTTTTTTCTCAGCGTAATTAATCCTTTTTTCCTTATAACAGCCTACCAAGAGTACATTACTATAAAACGAGAGTTTAGAGATAAGAACATATCTCACAAAGAATGTAATATGTTCCAAAGTCATGAAGCATGATAATGAAATGATCGCCTATGAAAGTGTCCTTACATCAGTAGTTACAAAAGGATTATTGACATTTACCTTCAGGTTGCTAATGCCTCAATAAAGGCATCATATTCTCATGATTATCTTTTCTTTTCGTGGAAATTTTTTCTCTTGGCACTTTGCATCTTAATTATAGTCCTCTAATCTTAAAAAAAAGCCTGTTTATATTCAATGGATTAAAAACATACTTCCAGTTTTAGAGCAGATTTATCATCTATGCTTCAGGCGCTCTTTAGAATGAATATCTTAAGATACTCCCAGATGTTTTAAGCCTCAGAAAACTTGTGGTTTTCTTTATTGGAATTTTTGTTTGTAGTATTTAGAAGATGAAAGAAAATATCTTCTTAGTATCTAAACACATTTCATATTGGTTTTTAAATGTGTTTTGCTGCCAGGGCATACATAACATAGTACTTATGCACTGATAGGTTTTCACAATTCCTTGCATTTTAAAGGTACTATCAAAATGAGAATTGGGTTAACAGTACTGTAAAAAGTGTTTTGTATATGATTTTGAATAACACTGCTGTGTGATTAGTGTATGGTTGTAACATTTAGTTAATTGTTTAATGAGTGACTTTGTTCTGTAGTACTTAGTACAGTGGGAATGGAGAGTACTTGGCATCAAACATCTTTAAACAAAGTTTGAATTTAAATTTTTAAAGAGGTCATTTAGTTTTTGTTTTAAGATGGTAGCCTAATTGAAAATTCTCAGTGAAAACAGTTACTGTTATTCCTCCATAATTATGCAAATAGCTGGTAAATTTTATTGAGTGCTTAGTATGTTCAAGATAATGTAGTACAATATACACACACTTCACTGAACACTTAGGGAGAGTACATAGAGGCACCCTATTTGATTTCAGTTTACAAATAATTTTGTTTTCTCTCAGTAGAAAACATTCTCCCCTTCTCTGCCTGAACACCTCCCTTTTCAGTGCTCTACCTGTATTCAAAAATTTTTCTGGGCTGGAGAGATGGCTCAGCGGTTAAGGCACTTGCCTCTAGTGCCTAAGGTCCTGGGTTCAATTCCCCAGGACCCACATAAGCCAGACCAACAAAGTGGTGGCCTTGGTTCTCTCTCTCTCTCTCTCTCTCTCTCTCTCTCATTCTCTCTATCTCTGCTTGAAAATGAATAAATAAAAATTAAAAAAAAATGAATTACGTATACCTTTAAAAAAAATTTTCTGCATCTTTTTCACTTTTTCACCAACTTTTTCACTTCATCTAGCATCCTAAGGACATAAATTTTTAAAAATATTTTATTTATCCATTTTCAAGCAGAGAGAGAGAGAGAGAGAGAGAGAACACCAGGGCCACCACCTTGTGGGTCTGGCTTATGTGGGTCCTGGGGAATTGAACTGGAGGAAAGTGCCATAACTGCTGAGCTATCTCACCAGCCCATAAAATTTTTTTAAATTTTTATTTATTTGTTTTATTGTCCATAATAAGTTACATTATTTAGTGGGCAAATGATGAGGTATTATCCCCAGTTCCCCAATGCCCCTCTTCCCCAGCCCCAGTCAGCTGGATATCCTCCTCCGTGGGTAGTCTGGATCAGTCTTTGGGGCAGGGAATCATGGATAGCCTGGTATTCAGCCCAGTTCTCCTGGCCCTAGTTCGTTGTTACTCAGTGGCATCATGCCTCTGGATATTTTCCCCCACCACGGCTCTCAGAATCTTTCCGCCCCCTCTTCTGCTCAGTTCCCTGAGTCGTGGTGTTGCAGTCAGCTTTCTAGTTGCTGCACAGGAAGAACCCAAACAATAGTGGCTTGTGGAGGAATGGGTTTATTTGGCTTATGAACTCAAGGGGAGACTCCATCCTGGCAGGGAAAACAATGGCATGAGCAGAGGGTGGACATCACCTCCGCCACAGCACTGCAAACAGTGGCAGGAAGGTGTGCCAAACTCTGGCAAAGGGAAGCTGGTTTATAACCCCATAAACCTGCCCCTGACAACACAGCTTCATTGAGGTTATAAAACCCAAACTGCCATCAGCTGAGGATCGATCTATCAGAACACATTCATTTGTTTGTGGGGGACACCTGGATCAAACCATGACACATGGCATAAATGTTAATTCTCTTAATATTTAAAAAAAACTTATTGATACCTTCCATAATTATACACCGTAAACCATTATAATTCCCTCCTTCCCAAGGGAGGGAGTAAATGGGCAACAGGGCCTCCAGCCACTGCAAAAAAAAAAAAAAAAAATCTCAAAATGCATGTGTTACTTTGTCTATCTGGCTTTAAGTGTGTACTGGGAAATTGAACCTGAGTCCTTGGGCTTTGCAGGCAAGTGCTCTAACAGCTGAGCCGTCTCCCCAGCCCCCACGTTGTAAATTTTAATCTTTAAATTTTAATCTTTAAATCTTTCTGGCTTTGCTACATGTGTTTTTTTTTTTTTTCCAGCTGACTTAAGCACACAATCTCTCCTTTTTTTTTTTCAGTTTTTTTTTTTTTTTTTTTCTTCGAGGTAGGGTCTCACTCTAGCCCAGGCTGACCTGGAGTACACTATGTAGTCTCAGGGTGGCCTTGAACTCACGGCAGACCTCCTACCTCTGCTTCCCAGAGTGCTGGGATTAAAGGCGTGTGCCACCACGCCCGGCTCCCACTTCTTGACTATGCTTGAGTTCCTTGTCTGCCCCATGTTTTGTAATCACTACCACCCTCGGTGAATTTTTTGCTTTTGAGGATGATTTTGGTCAGCCTCTTGGGTGCTTTTCAGCTTCAGAAGTTAGCAGTTGTGTTGTGGGACAAACTATCTGTATGTGTAGTTTGGGAAATGCTTGATTTTGTCTCTCATGCCTTATGTTACTGGCTGCACATGTGGGCAGGTGTGACAGTGCTGCTCGTCCATGGACTAGTTCTCCCTTCTCTGGACCCCGGTCCACTTTGTCCTTGCTTTCATGCCTTTAGTACTTTTATTAATAGTAGGACTAAGGATTTATAGGTCTTTTCTGGTTTTGCCAGTAGGAACAGTGTCAGAAGTTCAGTGCATTAGTTCAATAGGGATTTAAATGCTTGGGTATTTGTGGTGATTTGTTTGGTGGAGAGCAACAATGAGTTGTTGCCTGACTACTTTCTCTTTTGCATGTTTCTAGAAGTTTTCTGTGTTCAGAGAAACTCCTGCCCTATGTAAACCATGGATTCTGACTAAAAACTAATCAGAAAGCAAAGCAGCAAAGAAAAAGAAGAGAAGCATCTCAGTTGGGTTTTAGAACTGCTAGTGGATTTTAAGTGACATTCTAGCCTTAAAGGGGAATACACACGTCATCTTGGGGACCACTATTGTTCCGTGGTTTAAGACTAAATGCCAGGCTGGAAAGATGGCATAGTGATTAAGAGCACATCCTGTGCAAGCATGAGGGCCTGACGAGGACTGAGACCACTCAAGTTCCATCCTCAGAAACAGCGGGGCATGACCACACACACCTATATAACCCTTTTTTTTTTTTTTAATTTTTCGAGGTAGGGTCTTGCTCTAGCCCAGGCTGACCTGAAATTCACTATATAGTCTCAGGCTGGCCTTGAACTCACGGCGATCCTCCTACCTCTGCCTCCCGAGTGCTGGGACTAAAGGCATGCGCCACCACAACCGGCTCTATAACCCATTCTTGTAGGGGAGCAGAGTCCTGAAATCATCAGAACTGGCGAAAACAGCTAAAAGCAAGGGCACATACATGTGCATGCACACACAGAAAATACCTAAATGCCAAACAATTTACTTTTTTTTTTTGTTTTTTTCGAGGTAGGGTCTCACTCTAGCCCAGGCTGACCTGGAATTCACTATGTAGTCTCAGGGTGGCCTTGAACTCATGGGTGATCCTCCTACCTCTGCCTCCCAAGTGCTGGGATTAAAGGCATGCGCCACCACACCCGGGTCAAACAATTTACTTTTTTAGTGAAAATTTTGTTGTATGTTTTGATGGTAGGTAGAACTCTAATACATGTATCAGTTTTGTAAATTTAGGAATAATCATTTTAATCATGTATACTTACATTCAAAAGTGCTTTTTAAAAATCTGTTTATGAGGGCTGGAGGGATGGCTCAGTGGTTAAGGCACTTGCCACCAATGCCTAAGGCCCCTGGTTCAATTCCCCAGTACCCGCATAAGCCAGAACCACAGGTGGTGGTCCTGGTGCTCACTCTCGCTCGCTCTCTCGCTCTCTCCTTGAAAAATGAATAAATAATTTAAAAAATCTGTTTATGAGAGAGAGGGGAGAGAACAAAAACATATGGGCACCTCAGGGCCTCCTCTCACTGCAAACAAACTCCAGACACATGCACTTTGTGCGCCTGGCTTTACATGGGTACTGGGGAATTGAACCTGGGCCATCAGCCTTTACAAGAGTCTTTAACCACTGGGCCATCGCTCTAGCTCCCAAAAGTACTTTTTAGCAGTGTATTTGATTATGTCATATGCAAAAGCTTCCGTCTTCAGAGTTATAAATGGTAATGAACCTTTAAATATTTTAGAATTGAATAAGGACTACACAAAATGTGCTTAAAGCCACTTTTTTATCAAAGAAATATAGTTAGAGGTTAAAGAAATACCTTTAAATTACAGTCCTTATTCACTAATAGCTTAACGTTAGTTTTCAATGAATCTTACTTTTTACATCTTTTTCAAATATGCTTAAGTATGAGCACATGTGGGAAATGTTCTTTTGGCTTTTATCAAACTGACATTTAAGTGGATTGTTTTCAACCTCACTAAACATTTGTGGTAAAGGATTTCAAAGCTTTTGAATCTTATAATTTGCCTATGGATTTTCTTCCTCTGTGTTATTCTATTAACATTTGGTCTTAATAAGTCTAACCTGCTTAGAATTACTGATGTTTTAAATTTATTATTTGTTTAGATGAGAAGGTTTAGGAAAGAACATAAAAAATCCTGCTTGGCAGTTATGAGTGCTTTCTTAAAGAAGTTAAAATTTCAGAGTTTTTCTGTAAATATTTCAGCTGTCTTTATCCCTCATATGTCTTATCTTCACGAATTGTTTAAAATTGTTGATGTTTGTTTCTATACTGTGGTGGTTAGTACAGTGTGAAGACTTTTTTCCTATAGAAGACTAATTGGTGATATATTGTAGGGTATAATCATGCAGTTTT
The DNA here is from genome assembly GCA_004024765.1 of Zapus hudsonius. NCBI lineage: Eukaryota > Metazoa > Chordata > Mammalia > Rodentia > Dipodidae > Zapus > Zapus hudsonius. The sequence goes on along the minus strand of PVHP010014039.1, from coordinate 2,116 downwards.
GTTTTGTTTTCTTAATTTCAGGTGGTATCTGCTTCATGTTAGGCAGAAAAAAATGCAGTAAGAATTAAAGAGGTAAACCGGGCGTGGTGACGCACGCCTTTAATCCCAGTACTCCGGAGGCAGAGGTAGGAGGATTGCTGTGAGTTCAAGGTCAGCCTGAGACTACATAGTGAATTCCAGGTCAGCCTAGACTAGAGGGAGACCCTACCTCGAAAAACCAAAAAAAAAAAAAAAAAAAAAAAAAAGAATCCAAGAATTAAAGAGGACTGCAGCCTAGTTAGTAGAGTGCTTGCCTAGCATTCACAAAGTCTCGGGTTCAATCCTCAGCACCACATAAACTGAGCTTGGGTGGCACATGCCTGTAATCTCAGTACTAGAAAGGTGGAGGCAGGAGAATGAGGTCATCAAGGTTATCCTTAGTTACATTAGTGAGTTCAAGGCCACCCTGAGACTACATAGTGAATTCCAGGTCAGCCTGGACTAGAGCGAAACCCTACCTTAAAAAAGCAAACAAACAAACAAACAAACAAAAAAGAATGTTTTTCTAGATGCATCCTAAGCATTTATAAAGCACAATGCTTTTTATTAGAAAGTAGTTCGTTTACAAGTCACAGGGTGTTTCTTTTAGATAATTCTTTTTTATTTCACATGATTTTACCATATCCCTAGTAATTGAATGTACATCCTAGTCCTGAGACTGTCACTTATATGTAAGAAATCTAAGCCAGGTGTGGTGGTGCATGCCTTTAATCTCAGCACTCAGGAGGCAGAGGTAGGAGGATCAGGATCACTGTGAGTTCAAGGCACCCTGAGACTATATAGTGAATTCCAGGTCAGCCTGGACTAAAGCGAAACCCTACCTCGAAAAAACAAAAAACAAAAAAAAGAAAAAGAAATCCACCAAAAGTCAATTAAACTGGACTTGGAAGAAAACTCATCTTAATTTCCTCATCTGTTTAAAAACTCAAGAAGAATCACACATAGCCTGTACCTTCAGAACTGCTCAGGGACAAAACAAACTAAGAATTAAGATTTCTTGTAAGTTTACAAGCACTGTATTCCAGTATTCTTACTACTTTTAGAAATCTGAACATTTGTAGAGCGGAGGTCTAGAGGAGGCTGAAGGGCCTGAAAAAGAGAAGAGAAGGGCATGGGAAATGTGGATCACGAACAGATCCAGGGCTAGAGAGATGGCTCAGCGGTTAAGGCACTCGCCTCCAGTGCCTAAGGCCCCAGATTCAATTCCCCAGGACCCACATAAGCCAGAACCAGAAGGTGGTGGCCCTGGTGTTCTCTCTCTCTCTCTCTCTCTCTCTCTCTCTCTCTCTTTCTCTCTTTCTCTCCTCTCTCTCTCCTTTCTTTCTGTCTCTCTGCTTGAAAAAAAAAAAAAGAACAGATCCAGTCACTCCTTAAATGGATCAGGAAGGTCCTGTTTCCAGTGTACCATACCCAGTCCTTCCTAGTTAGGAGCGTGTCCAGCCATATACCCTGTCCTGGACCTTGGAGTAGTGTTCTCAGTATGGTAATGGGGATATGATGGAATAGAAGAAGATAAGGCACGGGAGAAGGCACTGCCATTGGATTGCAATTGGACATACTCATTTGAACCCATGCATTCTGATGGTCTCTAGGTAAAAGCTTTCATTCTCACTGAGGTGTTTAAAATGATAGAAGTGGGCTGGAGAGGGCTTAGCAGTTAAGGCATTGCCTGCAAAGCCAAGCAACCCAAATGTGATTCCCCAGTTTCACATAAAAGCCAGATGTGGTGCATGCACCTGGAATTCGTTTGCAGAGGCTAGAGCACCACCCATTCTCTCTCTCTCTCTCTCTCTCTCTCTCTCTCTCTCTCTCTCTCTCTCTCTCTCTCTCTCTCTCTCTCCCCCTCTCCTTGCAAAGAAATAAATGAAAATTTAAGAAATGATAGAAGTCCATGATACATGCAAGGACGAAACTACATACTTATTACTGTTCTATAGAGACAAGAATAAAATGAAAAATGTTAAATATTGATGAATATTGGTTATAAAGTATATAGTTTTTTAGCCGGGCGTGGTGGCGCACACCTTTGATCCCCGCACTTGGGAGGCAGGGCTAGGAGGATTGTCATTAGTTCAAG
>PVHP010014038.1:0-39753 GCA_004024765.1 Zapus hudsonius | reverse complement strand
CCCCAGCACCCAGGGAAAGTCAGCTTGAAAGACTGGCTCCCCAGCACCCAGGGAAAGTCAGCTTGAAAGACTGGCTCCCCAGCACCCAGGGAAAGTCAGGTGCATGGAGTGGCATGTGCATCTGAAGTTCATCTCCAGGGCAAGAGGCCTGGAGCACCCATCCTCACCTCTCTCTCTCTCTCTCTCTCTCTCTCTCTCTCTCTCTCTCTTCCTGCTTGAAAATTAATAAAAATAAAATATCAACAAAAGAATCTCTGGTTAAAATCTGTTTTACTTCCCATGCCATGAAGTATCATGGCTTTAGTTACGTTGCCTATATCTTTGTGACCAATGAATGATTTAAGAAAATTCTAGCCTCTCACCTATGTGTGTCTTGTCAGTCTGAGAATAAAGTCATGTGTAGACAAAACAATGAACCATGATAATAAAATTAAGTGACAATAATCATTCTTTTAATTTAATTCTACTTTGAACTGCCTACCTTTATTTTTAATGAGATTTTATAAAATACTCAGTTTTTTAAATTTTGAAATTGGCCAATTCTTCACATTTGACTTGGAAAGATCTCATTTCTTTGGATAAATCTCTTTAAATTTCCAAAGATCAGGCAAAGTGTCACCATATCCCTTCCCCCATCATTTTCGCTAATTTCTGTACAGTTTCCCCTAAGACTGACCAGCCCCTCGCCTTTCGTACCCATGCTGGCATGAAACCCTACCCAGTAGCTTTCTTTCACAGCCCTTTAAAACCCTAGCAGACTTTGAATTATTCAATACTTAACATTCATATGTACACGGCACCAAAGAATCAATATCAGATTCCCCATTTATTTCTTTGGGCTGTTTTCAGGTCATAAGTGTACATATGTGCAGACATGTGTTCATGTATATGTGTTTCTACTTGAGATCGAATTAGTTGACATTTTATAAAGACAGCTTTTAATCACCATTCATACATAAGTGATTTATAGCCTAAACCAATGATGGCATGCTTTCATTTTCTTTCCTTCCTTCCAGAACCTTCCACAGCCCAGGACAGACTTCAGCTCCCTGCTGAACCTCCCAACTTGCTCTCGCATCCTGCTGTCCTACCCTTCCTGGACATCGGAACCCAGTTTCCTCAGCCTCACATCATGGACCTGAAGAGCAGCCACCCCCCAGGGAGCCATCAGGCCTTCTGGGCTGGATTGGGACTTCTGAGGCCTCCAGCCACGTGGACTGAACAGCTACTGGTTCCTTCACCCGTGGGCCTGCAGACTGCTATTGTTGGACTGCCGTAAGCTACCCCAATAAATTCCCTTTTACTACAATCCATTCTTCCAACTCTGTTTCCTCCAGAGAACCCTAATACAACCATCATCTGTATTTGCCAATGACACATGGAGGCAGCATTGCATATATTTCATGTGAACACCACGCAGGGAGGAAGTATGAGGAGACCCACCTCTGTCCTTTGCAGTGAAGTTGGATAAGCTGTATACGAGGATTTCAAAACGGAATAAGTATTAAACGTTGCTTCAGCTTGGATTTCATATCATCACACGTCTATATAATTATATCCACCACGTAGGTGGAGCCAGTGGAAATGTGCAAAAAGCGGGAATCACTTAAATTTTTGATGGAAGCAAGTAGTAAAGTGACCGAGGGCCTTTGTGACAGCCTAGGAACAAAGTCCCTACCGCCCTCACTCGCAAGTCCCAGCTAATATTCTCCTCTTGAAATACAAACGTTTCTTCCTTTTTTCAGAATCGATTGTTAAAATAGTTCTCAATTACAGCAATATGGAGATTTTCTAATATAAAATGATCTCTTCTGGGAATATTTAATGTAAAAATTGTGCAAGTAAAATAAGCTTTTGGAGTAAGATGTATGGAAGTTAATTTTTAACTTGATTATCAAGAAATTAAGTTTCAGTGTATATTTAAATATGGACAAGAAATGTCACATATGCACAGTACACTAATAAATATTATAGATTAATTTATTTTTAAAAATGAGTTTATAGATTCAATTAAAAATACAATTTCGAATGTTTGAATTCCAATGCATCATGTGGGAGTCTGTCTCCCTACCTTAAAAATAGACTTTCTATAGGAACTCAAAAATTCATATTCTAGGAGCCTTTTCACATTTGTTAACTAGGCATATTGAGTTCAACTGTTTGATGGGTTGTTTTTCTTTCTCATTTTCTACCTGACTCGGAATTTTCTACTGCCATAAAAAGTGAGCTATTAGGAAAAGCCCACTGAGTGGTTATTTCCTTAGTAAATCTGCCAACATTTAGGGTCTCTCTCGGTTTTGTAGGACCAGAAACCCATTTTGAGCTGATAAAATCGGCCAAGGAATACACTGCTTAGGCCCAGAAGCCTGAACAGAGGGATTTTCTGAAAGCCCAAGTGAAGGCTTTTCTGTGTCTGCCCCTTCTTCAGCGTCTGCTCAGGGCTGACGTCCTCCTTTCTAAAGTTCACTGCAGCCTACAGATAGGGCTTAAAAGCACTGGGGCTTGTTTTCATCCCTACTTTACAGAAACACAGAGACTCAGGAAGGTGATACAGCCATCTGAAATCACGCAGCAAATGACAGTATCCTGCGCAAACCGAGGCCCCGGCTGCTGCTTCTAAATGAGATCCACACTGACTCCTTTTAAAGAACAGAGTGTGAAACCAAGGTGGGCCCAGGACCATGTGCTTGGGCGTGGGATCCTTAAAACTGCTTATTATGCACCAAAATAGGCATATATATTACACACATACACATATATATGTATATATGTATACACACATATATCTATCTTAAAACATGTCTGTTAGAGGGACTAATTAAAGTTTTCATGAAAATAGAGAGGTGAAACTTCACTTTTTCATAGAATTTGGAAGTGCTAAGAGCAGCTGGGAGGAGATCCGGTGAGAGTGACCTTTTAGATCACGGGATTCAGACTTAGAACAACACGTATCTCTCAGGAGCTCTCTGAACTTCAGTTTCTTCTGTGAATTGGGATGAAGATGCCCTCTGGGAAGGGGCCCTGCCAAGAGAAAGCACTGCAAATGAGCAGTTGCCAGATGATCAGTAATCAGACTTTTTCACCCCAGGGCTGCCCACCTCCCTTCAGGCATCACAGTGCGGCTGGTCAACAGAGAGCCAAGTTTCTTTCCCAGCATCCCTTGCTCTCTGACAGGCGGACAGAGCTGCATCGGTTGGCTAGACATGTCCCTCCTGGACAGGACTTCAGCAGTTCTGCGCTAGGATTCCTGCTGGCCTTCATGGCACGCACCCTGCAGCAGTGGACACGGGTCTCCAAGCTCTGGAACCTTCTTGATTCATTCAAAATACGGTTGACGTCTCCATTCTCCATCCCTGGAAATCAGACCGCTGTCTGGATTCCCATAGAAGCATCTCAACTGTGTGGACAGAGCACAGATCAGCCAGTCCACGGTTACAGGAGGCTGAGAGAGGAACAGAGAGAGACAGGAAGGGAGGTGGTCCGTGACGGAAGAAGGCCCAAGCTCCACCGTTCTCTCTGTCACCTGGCATTTTTCATGGCTTCCCCATCCAGCTGCAGTCGAAGGGCTTAGATGAATCCACAGGAAATGCCTGCATTTCCTTGAGGCTTGTGTTTTTGGAGACTTGCCAGTTCCAAAGACAAGTTGGTTGTGATCTGTCATTCATGGGCATTTAAATTAGCAAGGACATAAGACGAGCATCTCAAGAAGTCTTTTCTTTGAGAGGTCTGTCAGGACCTCTGATTTCTAGTTGGATATTTATGTCTGGGATGAATCTCTTTCAAAAGTTCTAGATTTGGCGGAGATTTTAATTTGATTATTTGTTTTAGTTTTTTGAGGGAGGGCCTCACTGTAGCCCAGGCTGACCTGGATCTTGGTCCCAGGCTGGCCTCAAACTCACAGCAAGCGATCCTTCTACCCCTGCCTCCCGAGTGCTGGGATTAAAGGCGTGTGCCACCACGCCTGGTTTATTAGATATTTTCGAGTCCAAAAGAGCTATGCACGGATTTGACTGGAAAACAGTCAATTTAGCTAAGCAATTTCCCAGGTGATTTTAGATCCACATTCCTCTCACTCTTGGTTTGTTTAGAGGACCCTCATGGAAAGTAAGAGTTGGGAGCAAGCTTTAAGGTCTCTTAGTCTAACCATTCCATTTGACGAGACTGTTATTTCCAGAGGAAGGAGTGTGTTGTGGACGTGGGTCATGCTTTTTGTGTTTGGCTCAGGTGAGGCTGCCTGAAGCTTGAAACACAGCTGCTCTGATCTCAGACTTTTTGGATAAGTAAGACAGGCCTAAAATCTGCACTGCGTTGCCCAAGTATGTCTTCCGTTCCACGGAGCCCCCAGCAATGAATGATCCCATCCAAATAGACTGTGTGGCACAGCCTGTGACCAGGACCAGGCATCGAGACAAGTCATTTGGCAGCGAGTTGGACCAATTTCAATATGTCACTATTATCTTTACTGGCGCCATCCTTGCTCTAGAGATTAGCACAAATCCCAGTTTGATGAAATGGACCACCTGAGGTGACGTCACACAGCTCCAGGCAAACCCGAGCTTGGACAGAAGGGTCACCTGCGAGTCCAGCGAGAAGACGGCTCAGCGGTGCCACCTCGTGACCGAGGAGAAGCACAGCGGCGCGCTGGGAAAGGATCCAGGACACTTTTTAAAAAGATTGTCTTCATTCGAATAAGTGTATGGCTGCAAGCTGTCTGCCCATCACTGGTCGCTCTGCTCCGCCAAGTTCAGAAGCCAGAAGGAGTGCTGGATTGCACGCCTTTCGAAACCTCAAGGGCAGCCACTCGGCCAAGGCAAAACCCAAAGAGAAGACATACACCCAAAAGCCTTGCTCCTGATGCGAGCAAGTGTCACGGGTTCTAAATAAGCATAGCAAACGACACTTGGACTTGTGGTACGGAGAGGGAGTCAGAACACATTCCTGCCTCCACAGTCCGATTTTTTCACATTATCTCCTGTAGCTGCTGCACAGAAAGAACCCAAACAAAAGCGGCTTCTGGAGGAATGGGTTTATTTGGCCTAAGGACTCGAGGGGAGACTCCATCCTGGCAGGGAAAACGATGGCATGAGCAGAGGGCTGGACATCACCTCCGCCACAGCACTACAAACAGCGGCAGGAAGGTGTGCCAAACTCTGGCCAGGGGAAGCTGGCTTAGAACCCCATAACCCGCCCCCAACAACACAGCTTTATGGAGTTCTAATTTCCAAACTGCCATCAGCTGGGGATCGATCTATCAGAACACATTCATTTGTTTGTGGGGGACACCTGGATCAAACCATGACATCTCCCAAGACTGTATTTACAAAGGCCAACCCAGAGCACACACCACAGGCTGACAGAGAGTGCGTCAGTGAGTGGGTACAGGTGCTCCCGTCAACCTAAGGAATTTCAAGAGAGGCCATCACCTTGGAAGATAGACAGGGATAAATTATGCTCCCTCACTAGGTGACCATGGAAGACATCTGTGTTTTGAATCCTTGGTCCCCAGCTGGTGGAAATTTGGGAGGTGGGACCTTGCCAGAGGAGGTGTGTTAGTGGGGTGGGTCTTGAGGCTCCTAAGCTCACTAGCTAGCTCACTCAGGCCTTTCACCAAGAAGCAAGCTTCCCTTCAAGACTGCAAACCAAAATAAACCCTTTCTTCCCGTCAGCTGCCATTGGTTGGGTGTTTTATCCCAGCAATGAGAAGGTAACTACAACAACAGCTGTCCGAGCGTCTGAGTATAATCTCAGTTTTCAACTTCAGAGAAATCTGTGATCATGGGAGTTTGGTGGTTTAGTGGAGGAACGAGAGCAGAAAGAAAAACAAAGGGTCAAACGTCACCGTGACTGAAGTCCTCAGTGACCTCACACTTCACCATGACTGAAGTCCTAAGTGATCTGTGCCCTCACTTCTATCTAGCAGCAGAAATTCTATCTCGTGGACTGATACGTTCACAGTGAATATGTCTTTGGGTTTCCCCTCATCAATTGTGACAGGAGCATACAAGACACCCAGTTCCAAAATAGAAGGCTTTTTAACAGTGACCGTAGCAGTGAAGGCCCAGGCTCAGACTCAGGCTCCCATGTGGCCAGCAGGGGCCATCCCTGCTGACCGGATGGGGCTGCTCAGGTACAGTAAGACTCAGTAAGAGCAAGAAAGTCCTTAAGGCCATTCTGAAAACCACCGAGACTGTCTGCAAAACATCCCAGAAACATGGTGAAACACTAAAGATGACCTTTGTTGTTTGTTTCAATAAACAAAGGATACTATGTTCCTGTCACAGTGGGACTCTCACTAGGTGACATACCATTAGAAAGAATTATCCAGGCAGAGCCTGCTCAGCTGTGATGGTCAGACATGTGATCCTTGTTCATGAGCCAATCAGAGGACGAGTTGAGTCGTTATGTTACGCTAAAGATGGGGTGAGAATGCATTTAAATAATAGGAAACCCTGACAGAGAAACATGCTTCAGACCTGTGGTTTCTTGGGTATGTTGTTTCCTGACTGTAAACCTCATCTATAAAATGCTGATCTGTATGTAGGTCGATGAATTGTTTTTTGAGAAGAACCTGAAATTCTTTGAGAATACTTTATCAACTGTAACTCACGTAGGGACATGGCAGAAATATCACCATCTTCAGGCAGCGTGGGTGTGTCTTTCCTAGCATGTCCTGTAAGGTCACTATGCAGTCCCTTAGGGAAAGCAGGAGGTGTGTGGGCTGGGAATCTGGTGGATACAGCGGGCCAGAGGCCCCCACAGTGTCTGAGGAAGAGAACCCTGGATGGCCAGAGCCCGAGAGTCTCTCCTAGTGATTAGTCATTAGTCCCAAAGGTCCTATTTCACCTGCCTCCTTAGGGCTCAGTCAGCATTATCTTTCGAAGGATGGATATCCCTTGGCAGGGACATATTTGGGGTTCCTGTTACTGAGATTGTGGAACAGCCTAAATTGAATTACAAGCTGGATAAAACCTACTCAGACCGTAGGCACTGGGAATGTCCACTGTTCCCAGCCCAGGAAGGTGTGATGTGGTCAGTAGTGGAAGAAAATCCAGGCCGTCCAGAGGTGGAGGCACGAGGAGGAACTCAAAGCGATCGCCTTGTCCTGTTCCCTAAACGAAACCCTTCTGTTCAGATGAACTCCCCCTTCTCTGATTTTGGGATTTCAGAATTAAAGTCGGTGGAGAAAACGTGCATTCCTACTTGGTACGACTCGAAAGAAGCCTGTGCTCCTGCAGGTTTAGAACCCAGAGACCAGGCAAGGATGTGTTTCCCGAGTGCATTATGGAGAGAGCAATCAATTCCTTGTAGAGCAGGAGTCATTAGCTGCAATTGTCTCACAATTACCTGGCGTTTCTGACTCATTCCTGTTGCCAGTTCTTGCTCTGATTGACTAGTTATCCAGCCAGGATGTACCTCTCACATGTGCGTGTGTGTGTGTGTGTGTGTGTGTGTGTGTGTGTGTGTGTGTGTGTGTGTGTGTGTAATATAGACTCACTATGAAAGACTGTACTATTATTGGAAATAATGTAACCTAACAAATATGATCTTTTAAATGTATAGTTTACATTTCATACAGTGAAATAGTTGATCTTTGGCACCTAATATGAAATTCAATGCTCCCCCTCTGTTCTCTTTCCCACCTGAATGCAGAAAGAAATCCAAGGGTGCTGGTCGGTTTCTGAGGCAAAAGCTTAGAGGTAGTAAAAAGAAATGGCTACCCTTCCCCAGCAGGTGAGGAGAGCTTTACAAAGCCCGTCGACATCCCTCCTCTGGGCACCTGTGGAGGCTGGACGGCGTGTTCAAAGAGCGTCAGAGAAGCAGATGGCACTGCAAATGCCAGTTACGTGGGCATTGTTCTGGACCATCGAGCGCTTCTGGCAGAACCAGCAAGGTTCTTAGATGCAAAGGATGAAGGCAGAGAGTGGGTGTCACAGGGATGGAACCCAGATTTGAGAGGCCACACAGGAACTGAACCTGGGTGAAGAGAAGCGAGCACGCGTGATGCCATCCGAAGCTAGAGAAGCTGGAATCCCGCCCCTGGAGCTCAGTGAGAACCATTCAGACTTCTAACTACAAAACTGTCCCTGGTGGTTTGAAGGCAAATGTATGTTTCACCAAGACTCAAGTTTTTTTGTTTGTTTGTTTGCTTGGTTTTTCGAGGTGGCCATCCTCCTACCTCTGCCTCCCAAGAGATTGAAGGCGTGTGCTACCACAACTCAGGCATTTTGATTGTTTCCTCCTTGTCTCCAGAGACGTGCGTGTGCGTGTGCGTGTGCCTGTGCATGTGCGTGTGCGTGCATGTGTGTGTGTGTGTGTGTGTGTGTGTGTGTGTGTGTGTGTTTGGGGGGGGGATCTGCAGTCCAGCCCTGTAGGCATGTACAAACCAGTTAGAGCTCTGGCTCCGGGTGCTTGTGCTGGTGTTGGTTTCTTTCTCTGCTGTGGATGCTGAAGCAATTCCCCAGGAATCTGCCAGCCTGAAATAAACCCTTTCCTCCCTTGGGCTGCTTTTGGTTGGGTGGTTGTTCCAACGAGGAGAAGTTCCCTGCAAGATTGTAAGATTATCAATTCACTTTGTTTCCATAAGGGTGTCTTCATTTGTTGCCGCGATAACAGGAAATGGACATAGTTTTGCAAGCACTCATTCACCCCCTATTCATTAGGTTCATCCAGCGCTCTGAGTTTTGCTAATCTGAAACACAGCGTCCACCCTGTAGAGATGCCTTTTCTCACCTTCCTCTGCGTGTGGTCTCTCCCCTGGAAACCACCATGATGACATGGAGCAAACACCGTCTGCACCATAGAGACTGAGGAGAAATTGATTTTTCATCACCTTTGGTTCACTCATTTTGAGGAGATATATTATGAACTCTCTCCTTGTGTAGCTGGGACTTTGTGCTGGACTTGGAACAACGTGTGCTTTTAGTTTTCAATTATAATATAAAGGCATAGATTTATATAAAACATAAAGAATTTCAAATGTTATAATTTCTCATCCAGCTGAAATCTTCCTCACGTTAACCCACTCAAGTCATTTATGCTTTCATGTAGCGAGTTCAGGTCTACAGATAGCCTGGTCCTTCTTTCATATACTGTGAGAAGAGAGATAGAATAAAACAGATTATAGGGGCTGGAGAGATGGCTCAGCGGTTAAGGCACTTGCCTTCAGTGCTGAAGGCCCTGGGTTCAATTCCCCAGTACCCACATATGCCAGACCCACAAGGTGGTGGCCCTGGTGTGTTCTCTCTCTCTCTCTCTCTCTCTCTCTCTCTCTCTGTGTGTGTGTGTGTGTGTGTATTTCTCTGCTTGAAAACTAATAAATAAAATATTTAAAAAAAACAGATTATACACTAACCCTTGCTTCCTTCCTTAGGGAACTTAAAATCTAGGAGTGTGGCAGATATCAACCCCCAGATCTAATGCAAGGTATGAATTTCTCTGATGACTGTGAAATTTCTTATAGAGTTTAGGGTACTTAGTAAGTAGCTAATCAAACCCCATGTAGACCACAGAGGTCACTAGTCCCTCCAGTATGTCTGTCTGCTCCGCAAGTATCGCTGGATCTAACATTCTAAAGACCTGTGGTTAGCACATCTTGTATCTGATTCGGAGACATTGACTCAGAGTATTGGTGCCTCACCTTGAACCTAAGGCAGCTTGGGAATTTAAGAGTTTAAATTGTATCTTGAGACAGAGCTTGAGCTAGGCCAAGCAAGAAAGGACTGAATAGCTGATGAGAAGCAGAACTCAGCGTTCACCTCAAGTTTTCCTCTTTCTTGAAAACATCATACTCTAAATTGCATCATAGGTTTTGAGCTGTACTTGTATCTGGAAATTAATCATCTAATTATGGATAATTATAATTAATATCTGAATTCATTACATTAAGACATATTAATTGGAATCTGAAATGTATTCCGAGCTGTCTTAGATTTCTTACACTCTAACAATCAGAGAATAATGGAAGTGTGATTGTCTCAAATCAGGAAAAAAGCCTCACAATTCTTAAAATGTATTTTTGAAAGCACACCTTAAGTTTGTTGATGATGTTGAAGGAACCCATCACCTAGCGCATGAGAGAATTTTGCTCTTTGAGTCTGTTTTTAAAGGGATTGCTCCCTATGTGAGCAGGAGACCTTGCTTCTGCAGGAGGCCTCACACCTACTCCTCTTCATTCTTGACTTTCTTTCTGGTTCAGAATTGTATTTGCAAAACACCTACAGTCACATTATTCCTTTGCTTAAAGCAACACAAGACAAAAACTGCATCCTTTCCCAAACAATCAGATGGAGCCCAAAACCACTTGGCACGACGTTTCAGCTTCCTCAGTCAGTGTCCCCACCATCTGGAGAGAAAGCTGGGACATGTCTTGTCCACAGTGTCCTCCAAGGTTTGTTAATGTTTCTCCTCTAAATAACTTTGGAGTGGCCTCCTTCCCTCCTTTGCGTCACTGGCTCACAGTAGGATGATCTCGGGTCACTTTTCTGGAACCACGCGAACACGTTTTCTCATGTCAGTATTTCTCATGTGAATCAAGCTTTCACCCTGACCCTCAAAGTTCCTGGGCAAGTTGAGCAACCAGCCTGTGTCTGAGCTTAAACAAGCAGGTCTTGCAAACAAAGTCCATGTGGCCCTTTGTGATCCAGGCTGCAGGCTAGCTCAGCCGTCCACTAAGCCGCTTGGTCATTTCCACTCGAGAAGGGATTGGAGCTCATTTAAGCACACTGCTCTGGTGTAGGTGTCATTTCAGTGGAACGTGTTGAGCTCTCTCTACCATGGCTCTCCTCCCTTGCCTCCACATTTGATGAAGCTCGGGAATCACTTCTGGAAAGACGTTCTGACATTTCTCCATCTACTTTCCCAGCACATGCTGCACGACACAAGCCTGTTCCGTGTGCATCTCTCTCATCTACTCAAGTGCGGTGAGGCTGAAATGGCAAGCAGGGTGCCAAATTCCCTTGGGTTTCTAAGGCTCGGTGTGTCATGTGACTCTCAGTGGCTCCATAAGTTCTTAGAAACCGAAGAAGCCACAAGGTGATCACTCTTCCATTTCCTACCACTTGCTTCATTTCTCTTACGGCCTCGTCCTGCGAACCGCATATGAGTTCGCCATCCGCCCATCATCTTCTGGTTACCCTTCCGTGATCCATCCATCCGTGACCCATCCAATCCGTGATCCATCCATCCGTGATCCACCCACCCGTGATCCATATATCCACCAGCAAACCAACCCTCCATCCACCATCCATCTATCCATATCCTGCCCACCTTCCCTTCATTTAGTCGGGTACATACATTTGATATGGTTCCTGGGATTGTTCCGGAAGCAGACGAATAACTTGCCCACTGTGCTTGCTGAGCTGGTTTTGATGGCTCTCATCCCTGTCTGTGCCCGAGGCTCGGATTGAATCTGGGGCCTCTAACCAATCATTCCTTTGTTCATTTCCAGAGGAGTGGTAATTCCTTGACAGATGAATGCGTTTTTTCAGTATAGAACATTGTGATGTAATTTGTAAACCTCTTCTACTATCCTATCATTAAAATAACTCATTAGCACCAATAGTCTTTTTAGGAGTTGATATAAGAGAGTGAGTTTTGGTTTATTTGGTGGTAGATTGATTTTGAATTTTATTGTCTTAACTTCTATTTCATTAAGCTTAAGAATGAAGCCAAGCAGATACCATTTAATGCAAAGCTAAAGGTGCTACGAAGCTACTTGTGAGGTACCCTGATTTCTGTGCTTTTTTGTTAGTACAAATGCTTCATTGAAGTGAGAGCAGGCATGGAGCTCCTCTCACAGACCAGGCACTGGACTAGGTAATAAGCTCCACAATTCAACCACGCTCTCAACCACCTGCGTCCTTTGCGTCTTCGGGACTTCCTTTGCTGACTCGTGTGGAACAAGCCCTCTCTTACACTGACTCTTCCTAACTGAGGCGACTGCACACACGGAAAGACTTCCTCCAGGCAAAATTGTTTGAATGATAAAATATGCTATATTAATAAGGTCATATATATGCCTACTTCTTTAGTAGCTTATGAGCCCCTTAAGATAAGCTTCTGCTCCCGACACCCAGTGCCCAATGCCATTGTTAATAAATGGTCACTGATGAGATGTGGAGTGCAGAGGAGAAGGAGACCAGGCTTCCTGGGAAAAGTCAAACGAAGGGGTTTGCCTTTTAAGGAAACTCAGTAAGCCAGCAAAAATGAAATTCATTTGCTGAGTGGATGAGTAAGATGGGAATTCTTCAATCTGGAGTGGAATTTCCTTAACAATGTGCCTTTAAGTGATTCTACTTACACACATTACATTTTATTATTTTTCCAAAAATACTTTTGAATTGAAGTAAAGCAAGCACATGGTATGGGTAGAGTCCCGGGTGCTTTAATTTTGGGTTTACTGAATGACCTTTGGTAAATAATCATTTTCTTTCTTTGGTTGTCAAATGGAACTAATGTTATTTTAATCTACTTAAAATCATGTTAAAATATCAAGAATACAACAGCCTTAATAATAGCCCATTTAAATAGTGAAGGTTTCCTGTGGAAAGGTATGTGTTGCTTAAAACCCAAAATGGTTGATTATCTATGGAAAAGTCGAATTTCTACACTCTTCTCCAATTGTCTAAAGATAGAAAACGAAAGCCATTTTACTATAAATACCAATGACATGCATTTAGAAATTAAAGTATTTTCATAATCACAATTCATTTTTGGTTGACTACTAAATATCATTTCTAGGTGCAAAGTAAGTACAAGACCAGGTGAGATTTCAGCAGGACATGGAAAAAGAACCTTAATTTTAACCTGCTTGTCGCCTAAAGTGGTGGGTTGAATTAGTATTTGTTCATTTTTGAGAAAAGACCCAGACAAGTGAGTGCTGGTTTGAATGGGATTTTAAGTTTCTGAAGGATCAGAGAGCACAGACCAGAATGACGACCTGTGCACTGGGGGGTTCAGCTTTGGCTTTCTGTAGACAGTGTGTGGGGTCCTCAGACAGACCAACGACTAGCAAGCAAAATCATTGCTTTATATTCACTTATTGATTTACTCGCAAGTAGAGAGAGATAGAGAGAAGAGAGACAGAGAGAATGGGCACACCAGAGCCTCCGGCCACTACAAATAAACTACAAATGCATGAGCCACTTTGTGCATCTAGCTTTATGTGGGTTCTGGGAAATTGAACCCCAGTACATTTCAGTTAGGCTTTGCATGTAAGTGCCTGGACCACTAAGCTATCTCCCCATCCCCACCAAATCATTGTTTTAGAAAGGAGAGCCTGTCTGTTTAAAGCACAGTACCCTGCCTACCTTTCTACTCTTTAAAAACCAAACGTAGGGTTGGAGAGTTGGCTTAGTGATTAAGGCACTTGCCCCCAGAACCTAAGGATCAGGGTCGATTCCCCAGCACCCATGCAAGCCAGATGCACAAAGTGACCCATGCATCTGGAGTTCATTTGCAGTGGCTGGGGCCCTGGCACACCCATTCTCTCTTTCTCTGTCTCTGTATCTCTCTGCTTGCAAGTGAATAAATAAATAAAATATTTACAAAGAAAAAACCCAAAAGTGTACTGTTAAAATACACTTCAGCAGAAATCACAAACATGTGTGTATCTGCTTTAACAAAGAACTGAACTGGAGTGGTCCATTGTTTGAGTAGAGTGTCCACTAACCCTAACCACAGCCATGGGTTGCTTGGGGATCATTACCCAGACTAGCTTCTACCCCAGCAAGGCGACTACAGCAAAAAACGGTCTCCTCATCGCAAGAAATGCCCTTTGTCTCTCCAGCTTGGAGCACACCAAAGGGTTTTCTTATGTTCTTATTACATAATGCATTTTGTGGCCTTTCCTTGAATAATGATGCTAATAATTCAGTTTTCATTTCCTTCCAATGTAGCAGATTTTTGACTTGTCGAGAATATATAAAAATATATACAACTCGATGACTCTGGGGTCTTCATTTCTTTAGAACTTTTGGGTATAAATGATATAAATCTACTTCTTTCAATCTATTTTCAGTGAGCTCAATATTTTCATAACTCTATTCACTCTATCTCTGCTTTCACTCTCTGGCAATAATATTAGGAATTATGAGATTGATGCCGATTCATTTCTCATTCTCTTTTCCAGCAGAAAATGGCCTAGTTTGCACGTCTATTCTTATCTTGTGAATACTTTCGTGATAGTTTTCCATTTTCCATTGTTCTTTGGGTGATGCTTTCCTCCAAACCTCTAGAACTTCCAATGCTCAACTTTATTTAGGGAGTAATTCTGCTTCAACAGATGCTTGTTTACAGGTGCATATCACCAAGTTTCCCTTTGTATAGTTTTTATCATTCATACATCCATCAGGCCGTGACCACATGCTCTTTATCCCTGACTGAAAACCACTGTTCTCCAAAGGCCTTTAACAAACCCATGGTTAATGGAGGCTTCATTTATTGCTGCATTTATTTTTCCATCCTTCAATTAAGTAACTTAATTCAACACCTACCTATTGTCTTTCCCTGTAGTCATCTTTAGAGAAAAAATTATGTTGTGTTTTCTCTCTGATTATAGTGCTGGGATTTCATCTTAGACTTTTCCTGTACTCATAGGTTAAAGACACAATCCTAGCAACCAGTTGAGCAACGTGGGGTCCATGCACTCTGACTTAAACATTGAAGGTCAATGACAACCGTCCTAAGTGCCTGAATATCTGTGACACCATATCAAGCAAGTAACTCTTTTGCTGGACATCACAAGGACAAGTCACCCCACTTTGGACTTGTGATGTATTCTCTCACCGATGCTGTCTCACTGTTTTCATGGTTACTTCTCCACAGCACGTGGTGTCTAAAAGGCATTGCACCCCAGTTTCCAATGAGTACTCTCAGCAAGAGTGAGGTCATGAAACCTCACAGCGCTTATGCCTCCAGAGGTTCTGAAGCTTTATTCAAACCCAGGTGGCTGCCTTCAAAGTTGGCCATCTTAACCATCATACTATACATCGTATGAAGAAATACAAAACTACCTATAGGTTAGACCAATTTCCCTGTTTGCTTTATGAAAGGATATACAGTTTACAAGCCCCATGTCACCACACCAGTCTTTGACATAAATGGTCTACTTACTGAGGTGGCATTTTATCTTAAATACTGCCCCCCCCCAGCAAAAGCCACAGTGACCTAATGCGATGCCACCAACTGGCATCAGACAATACATTTTGAAATACGTTGCACTCACTCTTTATGGGAATGGGTAAGAAAGGCAATCCAGCTTTTAAAATCAGAAGTACTTCATCCAATGGTGAAGTAAAGGCACAAGAAACGTGTGTGCTTATCTGACCTCACTTTTTCCCACAGGGTCACATAAATATATGGAAATTACTTTCTGATAAAGAAAAATCAAAGACCCACAGCCACAGCCATTCAATCAACACAGGATAAGCCAGAGAGACAGAAACCAACGATTCTCGACACAAAAACCCCTAAGCTCACAACATTAAAGCAGCCTTAATACTCACCCACCACGACTCAGGGAACTGGGCGGAAGAGGGGGCGGAAAGATTGTGAGAGCCGTGGTGGGGGATACTGTCCAGAGGCATGGCACCCCTCAGAAACAACATACTAGGGCCAGGAGAACCGGGCTGAGTGCTAGTCTATCCATGGTCCCCTGCCACAAAGAATGATAGAGACGGCGCACAGAGGAGGATATCCAGTTGATTGGGGATGGGGAAGGGGGACAATGAGGAATTGGGGATAACACTAAACAATGTAACATATGGACAATAAAAAAATCAAAAAGTATACTAATAAGATTAACTGTAATATCAGATATGACCTGGGATTCTATTACTCTCTGTAGGCTCTACCGTGATTCACATGACGGCCGACCCTAACTTAATCTGATGTGCTGCTCCACTTCGAGGCGGTACTAGCTCCGTCCATAAGGAGGAAAACTGCTTAAGAGCACAACTTAATTTCATATTCATCAGTGATCAAATAGTGGGAGACCATGTACGCACACAGGCTCCACTTTGAGAAGTCATGAAAATGTGTTCTATATTTCGAACAGAGGGGGTTGTATTATGAGGGTCTTTAAATACTTAATCCTAGACTCACTGCAACTCGTTTTGTTTTGGGGGTGGGGCAATTCACAATCACCCAAGGCAATTTAAAGCATTTATGATTGATTACAATTTCAGATAGATTTTTTTTTCATTTCGAAAACTCCGTTTCTCAGATCAGCAAATCCTGTTTTAGACTAAAATTTAGTGCCATTTCTGGCATCAGAGGAGAAACAACTATTTAACTAACTTACACCTCTTTATGGGTAGACGGCCTCAACAAATCCTTTAACTCAGCACTTAGGAGAAATCTCTAAGAACTTTTCAAAGCTAAATGACTCCAGCCATTCTACTTTCTTCTTTAAATAGCCGGCAGCACCCAGTCAAAGGAGCTGCTGTTTTCCTATAACAAGGTAAAGGTTCTTTCCAATGTCAGTAGCTGTCATCTGGATTCGGTGTCACTCAGAAACCTTCACAGTTGAAAACAACTCTTAAAAACACACTTAGAGTAATGGCCTATCTTTTCGGACCAAGTATTTGTGGTTGAATTAGGAACAATATGAAATAAGTCCTTTGCCTGGGCAGTTTCAAGAGACCAAATCTCCCCCAGCAAGAATAGACATGTCAGCTTTCCCCAGTGATTGTTGCTTTTGAAAACACTAAAAGCTTTCATGCTTCCTAATGATTTTATAATAATACAATTCCCAGCCAAAGTAAATAGTTGCTAATAGCTACTCAGAAACCCTTGTAAACTCTCCCAGCTCTGTTTGCAAAGACACAGTACAGCTTATTCGGTGTGAGAGAGGCTTCCTGCATAAGCCCTGCACAATGAGGTCAAGATGTGCCCTTCAGGCCACGCTGGACTGCAGTCAGCTCATAAACCCCAACGGAAAACCAACTACAGAGAAGCAGGACAAGTGACAGGCCCGAGAGCCACGCAGCCAGCCCGAAGCCCAGAGGCACCTGAAGGCCGTGCTTAAAGGAGAAAGAAACCCAGAAAGTACCCAGACATACTTTGTGAGTGTATGCGGATACTGACCTGGACTTGTGACAGGACTAGAGGTAGTGGGCTCAATAATTTCTACAAAGAGGGAAAAGGAAAGAAAAGAAAAAAAACATGTTGTGTATTAATCGTACATAAAGACAAACACTCATGAAGACATGCTTACAACACAGACTGAGACTGACCTTGAAAATAACTGACAAAAATCCGACTTTTCTGGATGACTCAGCACCCTGTCCCTGTCTTAGCTGTTAGGTCGTCCTCTTTGGCTGAGATAACATTGAGGAAACATGTCTGCGATCTGTTCATGGCACCAAATTTACTGTGCCAAGGTGACGGGCCTCTCTGGGAGTTGTCAGGGCACAAGTGGGTGAGGTTTCCTTCCAGCCAAAGGCTAAACCCGACATGCAGAATGCCCTCCTCTGAGCTAGGTGACATCAGTCCCCATAAAGACATTTAATCAACGTTTGCTTCTCAGTGTACACAAAAGCGTCAGATAATGGGCAAAAATCAAAAGGTCCTAAAATGTCATTATAAAGATCAAGTCTTATAATTTATACACACAGTTACAGAACTTGACCACTTACAGGCCCGATCACATCTGCTTTATGTTTCCGAGGGAAAAAAAATAAACATTTACACACATAACTATACACCGTGCACATGTACACGCAAACACGTACACAATTGAATGATCTGCAATATTCTTAAATGTTTGCGAGGCACTGCTGTTCTATCCCAGATATCATTAAAAGAAACCACACCATTAGTTCATCAATTCAATTTTCCAGTAAGTGAATAGCAAGTTGCATAGCATTTTAACTTGTGTGTTTACCTTTATTCAAGGTTCCCCTTTGCAACTTATCTTTTAAAGGAATTCTTTTCCCATTGTATGTGGTAATGACAATATGTTGCACTGAGAAAAGAATTTCCACTTGTTTTTTCACTTCTTCCCCTCACATTCTGAGCCAACGCCTAATGTAGTTGCTTGCTGTATAGGGCTTAGTGCCATAGAGGGAGAAGGCTTCAGGGAGTCCGTAGAATCACACAATGGAATAAGAGTCTTGAACTTGTATAGCCCTGACTCAGCTAACACAGTAATTCATGGAGGTCACCTAGCTTCCAAGGGCATCAATGTTTTAATGGTGATTGTCGTAGTCAGCCACAGGCTGCTGGGATGAATCTCCAAACCAGGCACAGTTTATGGGAGGGAAGGATTTATTTGTAGCTATAGATACAGGGGACGTTCCAGAATGCAAAAGAGGCTGCTCCTCTTTCACAGGTCCGAGCAGAGAGAGGAACCAAACATCAACAGCACACACACAGAACATGAAAAAGGCAGGAGGGCCAAGGAGAGAATTTCTTCCCCTTTATATAGCCTTAGTGTGGGGTCTTGCAACCCTATCCCAGACTTAATGGCTTCCTGAGTCTCTGGAATTTCCTTCCTGCATGGCCCACACAGGAAAGGATGTTTACTTCTAGCTTCTTTGAGCTTCTTTACCTTCTGCCCCTTGCTGAGAGGCTGACTTCCTGTAAATATCCTCAGAGTCCCACCCAAGATAATGAAAAAGATCAAGTTGACAACAAAACCTAACCATCACAGTGACAGATTTGAGGGCTCTTCTGTGTTTCAGTACTCAACTTGAGAGTGGTGACGTATCCTCCATGAGGATTACTGTGTCCTCTCTTAATGAGCATCTCCAGAGCTGAGAGCAGCTGTACACATCTCTCTCTGTGCAAAGGCAGAGTGAGGTCTCCAGGGATCATGGGGACCCCTGCAGGTTGGACTTCAGCAAAGGTGTAGCATTAGTTGCACATAAAGCAGAGGTGAAGAGAAGTTCACCAAGTCATTTGACACAGTAATGTGGCAAAATGAGGGCCCATGTCAGACAAGGAATCTTTTCCTTTAGAGAATGTCATTTTGTCCAAGACAAGGCAAGCAAGGAAGTAAGGAAACAGCACAGTCTATAGCAAGGGGCCATTGGTGATGGAGCTTTCTACAGACTAGGTCAGATTTTGCTTAAGAGTGTCCATAATGTCATTGTGTCTTGCGTCTGATCTCTTCATTTCTGTTTTTAGAAGGTCAGAGTTCGTTTCTAGGTTGTTATTCTATCTTTCTGTCCCCATACAGCAGCGTCGTGTGTGAGTATTGTTTGAGATCGTTGAGAGACGGTGTGTTTGGGCTTTGGAGACACGGCAGAAATTAATCCTTTTGGTTGTCATGGTTTCATCCTAAAGTTTGCCTCCTGATTATTGTGAAGTAGAAGCGATGCTGTGTTCACAGGAAAATGAGGTGTTCTGTAACAGCCATAGTGGTTATGGCGGAGCCAGAGAGAAGGCTCAGCGACCTCAGCTGGGCCCGGAGGCCATCACCTGTGTGTCGGGTCCCTTAGAGAACTTTAGTAGCAGAGACCACTTAGGATTCATATCGTCACCTCCATCTCCAGAGAGGTGGGTGACCACTGAACATCCATGAGTCAGGAGCCGACATCCGCGGCTTCCCTGGAGACCACTTCCCAACAAACTAGCATTTACCGCTGTCCCAAGACTTCCAGTCCAGCCTTCTGAGAACCTTGGGCCACCACTAATCCAGCTCTGGATTTTGCTTTTCTGGCATAGAACTGTTAGGCTGCAGGACTTGCCCACATACTTTATGGACAGTTTTGTTTCCATGGCTGTTAAAAAGATGGCGTTGAGCAGGGAGGGCGTGGTGGTGCACGCCTTTAATCCTAGCACTTGGGAGGCAGAGGTAGGAGGATTGCTGTGAGTTCAAGGCCAGCCTGAGACTACAGAGTGAATTCCAGGTCAGCCTGGGCTAGGGCGAGACCACACCTCGGAAAACCAAAAAAAAAAAAAAAAAAGATGGCATAGAATAGTAACTGATAGCTGAGACTCTGTTGGACATATAGCTAGACTCCAATCCCAGATTAAAGTCTGTACTTCTACATATTAGGTAAGGTAACGATATGCCCCACTCAGCATTGTAGTGAGAGCAGTGGAGGGCACACACACATGCACACATGCACACACACGCACATACACACTTGCACACACACAGACACAGACAGACAGACACACACACACACACAATCGACTTAGCATGGTGACTGATGAATAACTCTATTAGTGTTGGCTTCTTTCTTTCTTTTTGAAATGATCATAAGTGACTTGAAAATCATAGCAGTTTTCAATGACATCTTACAAATCAGTCTTAAAAGTATTTTTACTCTCCAAGCTTTTCTATTTATAAAAAGACGAGAAGTATTCCCACATGTTTACACTCTAAAGCCTACCTCAGCTCCACTCCCACTCGCTTCCCGATAACTTTACAGATTCATGAGAGATGGTGCATCTCTTTTGTTGGAGAACCTTTTATACTATTGTTCAAAGGTGCCTGAACGAAGTGTGTCTGATGAGTAAAGGAGGTTCACAGAGGGATTAAGAGTCACAGCATGGCTACAGGCACCCACTTAAAGAAAAACCCCTCTGTGGACACTCAGCACAGGGCATGAGTCTTCTTCTTAGGATTTGGATATGAGGTCAGCGGTGCTCAGAGATGTGGCTTTTGGCAAGCGATTGTGCCATGAGGGCTCTGACTCGGCAGTGGTCAATTACTGATAGTCATAGTTGGACAAGGAAGCCTCGGCCTCCTCCTGCCTGCCTCTTTCTTCTTCTCCACCGCTCTCTGCGTCCTGGCTGTCATAAAGTGAGCATCCTCTGCTCTGCCTTCCAAAGGAGCCATCCCCTAACGATGACCTGAAACCTCCGTGATTTTGAGCCCCAATTAATCTTTCTTCTTGCTAACCCGCTTATGTCGAGACTTTCTTTTCAAAGGACTTCACAAGCTATTACTCTTGGTCCCAGAATCTGACTCACTGATCCCAGAGCACTGGTAACTATGGAAAAGTCCACCCAATAAGGGTCTATACCTATATGAGACGAGAAGGAGAGTGTAGAACAATGATTGGGTGTGTCTGTGTGACATGGTATTCATGTATGTGGCATGGGAAGCATTATTCGTTTTATCACTGAACGTTAAATTCTTATAGTGAGGAACTTTGCCTAGTTCACATTTTCAATGCCTAAAATGTTTCTGGCACTCAGTAATACTCTATAAGTACTTACTAGATGAATGAAGGCCCATGTGCATACATGTATGGGTGCATCTCCTGAGTGTGAGCGAGACGTGTGAACATCCTGCAGGCCACACTCATGAGATGCCCTTGGAGTCTGCTGAAATGAGGATTCATGGAGATTAATGAATAGTGCGCAGACCCCAATTAAATGTCTTCAAGCTTAAATCTCATTCTAGATTATAGCAGTTGTACGACTGAGTCCAAATGCAAGTTTCATTTGGGTCTGAATACACACATGCATGCACACACATATATATGCATGCATACATACATACGTACATACATTCATACATATATGGAGAAAAATAGAGAGAGAGAGAGAGAGAGAGAGAGAGAGAGAGAGAGAGAGCTCACCAATCAGTTTCCATTGTGTAAATAGCGGCAGTGAACACACTTGCCACCCTGACCATACAAAAACTTCTGGATTCTTCTTCAGTTTTCTTATCAAATGAGTGACTAGGAATAAGAGCACATGGAAGACAGGGTGCACACAGTTCTGCCAAGCCCAGAACATCTACATTTGCTGATCTGGATATTCAACTAGAAGTCATCAATTCAAAGATCTTTAGTAGTAACAAAAGCAATTAATTTGAACCAAATATTAGTTATGATGCATTCTTTCCTAAATTACATATTTCAGAGACACAAGTTATTCTTATGCACCCAAATTAAACTCCTGGGACAAGAAAACAGGTGCATAAGTTGGATAGAGTGTCTGGACTTTTAAATTCCATAAGATTTCAGGATTCATAAGAAGTCAAAACCATTTTTTAACATTGTGAGCTTTTAACATTTTCTCTCGTCCCTTCTACTTGAGGTGTCATGAAGGCATCTGTCAGAAACTCAGCTGAAACAGAAAGCTTCTTGCCAACACTGGTGGCTGCTCAAGCCTCCTCCTCCTTGTAGGCTTGCCTTTCCCTCTCACTGTTTCTGCTTTGCTGGAAAAGTAGGCTTTAAGTCATACTAGTTAAAGGTTCATTTTTTTCCCTGAATCATTTAACAGCATTTGTTGTCATATTAACGTTATTCTTGCATCAAAAGCGTCTATACTCTCATGTGGATTGTAGCTACACATGCTTAGATTTATAGTGAGTCAGAGTAAAAGTCAGTAGTAGAGGCCGATGAGCTAGAATGGGGGCGTTAAGGGAGGAAGGAGAGGGAGCCAAGGGGAGGGTGTTGTATATATGTAAATAGATGAGCAGATCACTGGGGTGCAATGGCCCAAGTGAGGTCAGGGGAGGTGACTGAGGGAAGGGAGAGTGGGAGGAGGGTTAATCAAAACTTAAGAGGTTAAGAATAAGCTAATACATGTTTTCTCATGATACCCTCAGTCTTAGCTAAAGAAGCTTCTCTTTTCAGATGGCCGTGACCACCAGGATGACTCAAAAGGCACCAGAGTGCTGAGAAGAAGTGACAGTGGAGAGTTCAGCACTGGGACATCTCTATCACACCTTCCAAGGCTCAGGTTCCATTGAGGAAGAGGTGGTGGAAAGATCGTAAGCGCCAAAGGAAGGGGAGGACTGCTTACAACGCAAACTTCCAGACACAAACGGTCTTGATATTCGTGACTTTGCAGTGCCTGACACTTCCTACACAGGACCTTCATAACAGGAGGAAAAGACGATGCCGTTGAAACAAAATAGAGAGTAATTGAGAGGGGAGGGGGCATGATGGAGGGTGGACTTGAGGGGAGAAAGGGGGGGTAAGAAGAGAATTACCATGGTTTGTCTATCATCATGGAAGCCATCAATAAAAAGTGTGAAAGAGTAGTGTCTACAGGCAAGTTGTGATAGGAAATGAGACCCATTTGGAAGGCTGCAAGTTGAACTTTGGAATAGGTTCTGCAAGCACCCTTGGCACATACCAAATAATCTGGTTTATCAGGAGGGTGTGTGTCTAGGTGTGTGGGTGTACTTGTTCATGAAGGGATCACTCACCGCCAACATTGTTATTTCCTTTCATGCACAGTCCCCTTGACCAGGTCACACATGCTTTGGGTCCAACAGTCTCACCCAGAAAGAGCCAAAAATATATGACATCTGCCAATTTTGTCCCTCTGTAATGACACTGGGCATGTTAACTTCTATCCCTGAACTTTGGCTTACTGAGGCGCTAAGCAGGGAAATGAGTAACTTGCCTGCAAAGGAGATTGTGAGCCTATGATGACCTCTGTAAAGATTTTAGCATAGCTCATGGAATCTAGTGGACATTTTAGGTTATTAATTATGAGCATAATTATTAATGTAACCTAGATCATTTGCATGCTAGGCAGTAAGCTTTGCAGTTTTTGTCTCCTCAGTAGTGATGGCCCAGAATGAAAGATGTTTGTGCACTGGGTAGGATGCGTTCTGAGTAGCTCTGGTTGGGATGGTATTGATGAGAAGGTAACAATGCCCCTGGAATCCAATTTACCCTACCCTACAAGAGCTGAGCAGGGTACAGTCTACCCTGATTCTCTGACCATTACCTTCCTCTTTGGACAGGTTCTCTTACTGCCCGGAGACTTCTTCATGCCAAACATAGAGCAGGAAATCAGAATAACTAATGTGTTGCTTTCAGAGTTCCATCAGAGTTCAGCATTCCTGCGGAGCAGGTCTGATCTTATATCAGCTGATTGGCATTTTGCTTCGCCTTCAAGGGCCCTGTTCATCAGTCCACACCTCAACGTCTACTGATTGCTAATGCCAGGCATATACCAACATGCAGACAGGCTGCAGGCTTCACTTCACAGGGAAGAGTGTTGTGGACGAGGGTCCCCTGTGGCATGTAGAGGCCCTCCGTGGGCCTCACCCATTGACCATGAAGTTCCAGCCACCCCTTGCACGTGTCCATGGAAGGAGCAGAGCTCTGCACTAGTCTGGGAGGGCAGCTCCTGATCTCCCTGTTTTCAGTCATTTTGGTGCCTCCTATCTACAACTACTGTGGGGTAAGTTTTGTGAAGAGAGATTGTCTCCAGAGCTCTTCTAGAAGTCCTTAGACTCCTGCACAGCCTGAAGCCCCACTGACTTCAGGACTGACACCCCTTTGGGATCTCAGTGGTTTTCAGTCTCTAAGTCACTGCGGTGGGAAGGGGGCGGCTGTTTCTGCACTCACCCTCCGTTCTAGGGCCGTTCCTGCTTGGGAAGGTGGGAACCCCCAAAACTGGACTCTCAGTTCTTCAGCCTTGCTGTTGCTCAACACAGGACAGAAGACCAAACCGCCGACTGCAGGGACAGAATCCACACGAAAAAGTAAAACAAGAGATGAATAAATGGAGTATTCTTGGCTCAGGTGCAGCTGAAGCTAAGGACGGCATGTTCCTCTTAGGAACCGAATCCAGGTGAGAGAAAGGAAGTGAGCGAGAGGCAGGGGCATTGCCAGCCTTCAGAGAGCGCGGGCTCCTGGCAGCCCACCTGTCCAGTGGCCCCCATAGCCAAGGCTCTGCCAAGTAGCCCAGCATGCTATGGTTGGCATGGCTGAGTGAAGCGTGGGCAGAAGTGGTGACATGCCCCTCCCTCCTGGGGTAAGAGTCGCTGCGTCTGTCTGGTCTGTTTTCCCTCTTGTCTGCTCAGTGGTTTGGAAGAGAGCTTACTGTGCATCTGTCTTGGACACGGATCCTTCTGACTTACCTGACATCAGATGGCTTCAGCTTCGTGAGGGGGCTGATCCACAGGCTCCCTGGGAAAGTACTCCTGGAATTCTATCCACTGGAAGCCTGCAGCTTCTAGTGCATGCTCCCTAGGGAATGCATCCCAGCTCCTGGCCTCGGGACCTGGCTGCTGAGCGCATGTGGGTAGATTTTCTGCTGCCCTGAGCCTGATGCTTTCCACTGTCCTGGGACACTGAGTGAGCCCCCCCCCCCGCCAGTGCCATGATGGGCTATCTAGTCCTGTGATCATGGAGCTGGCTCTTAGGGGCTCACACTCTCTAAGGCTCCAACTGTGCCAGAAAATTTCCCAACTTTCATTAAAAAAGAGACAACATATTTTCAGGGATCAGGACCCAATTGGGGTTAGACTTTAGTTTTTGTCACTGTTTCAAAGACATTGTACATTCTTGGATATTTTTGACGTCTGAATCATGCATCAAGATGTCGATGCTGGGATGGTAACATTTCCTCTCATTGGCAGAGCAGATTGTTAAAACATGCGAGGTTCTGCTACTGGCTTCCACTCTGCTGTTCCCATTTTTATTGTCACTTCAGAAATAAAGCACAACATATAAAGAAGCACCAGGAAGGCGGTCTGAAGCCCTGGGGTAGAGCTAAAAGCAGCTCCCTTGAGTCTCTGCCGGAGCCATCTGGTGTCGACATTAGCTTCCACTTGTTTGCAAATATATATTATTTGTGACTTCGTGGAGCTGAATAACATGAGCCCTTTCGCTACAGCAAATATTGTCAACGTACAGCGATTTAAATAAAAGAAGCAGCTAGTCATTTCTTGCGAGTCTGTGTGATAGAGGTTGATAGCTTCACTGTACCGAGTCTCAGAAAGCTCTCACACCCAGGGAACTGTCTACACCTTCATGCTCAGACCCCGGGGGAACAAGGGATGCATCAGAGAGGGCACCTGGGTCTGGGATCAGGACTGGTATTGATTGGCTACGCGCTATAGTCCAGGCACTAAGTGCTGGAAGTCTGGGGACTGATCTGGGTTTATATACCACCTCAATAAGCACCCTTCGAATCCCAGGGGCCTGCCTCATGACTATCGATTTATACATATAAATATACATATTGATTTATACATAACACATCTATTTCTGCCCACCCTTTTGAGACCTGGAAACACCCTGTCACACAAGAAAGTAAAAATGCTTTAATGTGGAGAAGATGATGCAATGGTCCTTTGCTGCTTCGGTCTGGAAAGGGCACGGACCACAGCTTTCCAAATTGTCTTTGGTCAGAACTGACCTTGGCTAAAGTCTTCCCAAATGCCTGCAAGGAGAAACAAACCCATCTGGATGGACACTAAATGGCTCTTTTGAAAGGGATTTTTATTAAGAGACTCCATTGCACAGAGTGGTAAATAAAGCCATTTCCCATAGCTACTGCCTGAATGTCTTGGGCTCAGGTGCCAGAAAGCTTTGTCACCAGCTGGTGGCACCCTTTTGGGAGACTTAACTATAAGAGGTGGGTGGCCATTAAAGTTTGAGTCCCCTATCCCCAGCTCTCAGCTTCCCAATCAGCTTAGATGTGACAGGTCAGGACAGGGCTCTGGTCACCATCTTCCCTGCCAGGAAAGGACCCCACCCTCCTTTTAAGTTGTTTTTGTCAGGCATATGGTCCCCCAGCTATCTGAATGTAGAGTGACGAAATTCTAGGAACTTAAACCTCAGTCTCTTACAACCCACCTGGTCCCCGCTTTCTGCTGTCATCGTTATTAAAGCGCTTAGTTGGGGTACAAAATAACGGGTTTCACATGACATTTTCAAGCATACATATCTTGCTTTTAGTCGGTATTCTTTTGTCCTCATCCCTCCGCTTCCTTCCTGCTGGCTCCCTTCCTTCCCCCAAACAGTTCCCTTCTTCCTGCTGCTTGGAGATGTCCAGGAGCAGAGGATTCCTGCACCGCAGCAGTGCCTACAAAAGGGACCTGTGTTCCCTGTGACATCGACTGCACCTGCCCAGTGCACATCCTTGCAGTTCCAAGTCTGCGTCATGTTTCCAAGTGAAGGAGGGCAGGGTGATTTGACCTCTGACCTCTGGCAAGCTCCAGCTCCCTGACCCTGCCAAGTGTTCAGGGAACTTTGGTTGAGCTCTCCCGGAGGGACAGGACGTGTGGAAGCTGGCATCAGGGGCTGTATACGGTGGGGTCCAGAGCACACATAGGCTGCTTGAAGAAGCTTCCAGTGACGATCGTGTCCTTAGTTTAAGCCGGTGAAGTGGTACAGGAGCTCTAACTTGTCCATCACCCAGCCCTTGTGAGCGCAGTGACATTGAGATCCAGTCATTTCTCCCACGCCACCCAAATGTCAGAGCCGTCAGCTGCGCTTCCCCATCCTTTGCCACGAGTGGTGACAGAGCTTCCAAGTTCAGAACCGGCTAGTTCATCCCTTAGGCCATTCTCTTTGCCTGGTGACCTTCCAGCCATTCAGGCCAAGCTGTACATTGCGTACCGCTTTCTCATCGCTGGGAAAATGTGTGACACATGGCTTCATTTGCCCATAGTTCCAGGAGGCACATTCCCTCACGCTGGAGAAGGCGTGGCAACTGGAGTAGGAGGCTGGCTTGTCACCGGATTCATAGTCAGGAAGCAGAGGAAAAGCAGGGAGTGGGACTAAGCTATGGTCAACGTTCTCAGTTGCTGCGCAGAAAGAACCCAAGCAAAAGTGGCTTGTGGAGGAATGGGTTTATTAGGCTTAGGGACTCGAGGGGAGACTCCATCCTGGCAGGGAAAACAATGGCATGAGCAGAGGGGTGGACATCACCTCCGCCACAGCACTGGAAATAGCGGCAGGAAGGTGTGCCAAACACTCACAAAGGGAAGCTGGCTATGACCCCATAAGCCCGCCCCCAACAACACAGCTTCAGTGAGTTTGTAAAACCCAAACTGTCATCAGCTGGGGATCGATCACTGAGAACACATTCATTTGTTTGTGGGGGACACCTGGATCAAACCATGGCAGTTATGAAACCCCAAGGCCCTTCTCCAGTGACACTTCATCCAGCCAACCTCTCCGTCACCACACCAGCTGGAGACCAAGTTCCCAACTCTTCCTTCTTGTCTCAGCTTCCAGGTTCCATTCTTGATCCGACTTTTCTCTACCTGCTGGGGCATTTCTCGGAACCCAGCTCTTCGTCCATAAGGTCCGTGACCACATGCCTGGACAGCCACATTGGAGCCCCAGTCTGAGGGGCTTAGCTGAGGAGCGAACTGTGCTGGCCTCTGAGGCAGCCCTCCAGACCCACCCTGGACTGCCAATCCCCCACCCCAGCCTCTGCCAGAGAGATGAACGGACTCCTCCATGATGTAGGGAAACATGTCTGTAGTGTTTAAACAGCTCCCTGTTGGCCAGAAGGGATGTGGGATAAGATCCTTGTCGGATCCTGGACTGAACCAGCTGGAGCACTAAGACACATTGCTTTAAGTGTGCAATGCCTCTCTGAGAGGGTGACCTAGAAACACCTACTCACGGGCATCTGTGCTGATCCGAGACCAGCTTAGTTCAGGAACTTCCTTGCTCACAGTGAAGTCCTCTGCACTTCATGTCTTAAAGCGTTGCCCCTTTTCCTATATAGCGCTTATAGGCATATAATTAAATACTATTGCATGTTTTATCAACATTGCTGATGGAGCGCCTTCTACCTTCACCCAGAAAATGAAAGCAATATTCTTTTACGACATGCAAATATCACTCTATATCCAGAGAGCCACACATATATGTGTTTCTTGCATGAAAAAATGTACACAAAAACTATGTTTAGGTATATTTGGTGGGATACAGGAAAGCAAGATGGGGGAAAATAGGACTTGGGGTTTTGACTTTTCCCACAATTATTTTCAATATCATATGAGAATTACTTAACTTTGTATAGCCAGCAATAGAAAGAAAAATGAAATCAAGGCAAAAACACATGCATTAGTGTCCCCTCTCCCACACTGCTGATAAGTCAGAGGCCTCATTTGTGCTGGTCTGAAAGTCATTCTCAGAACCTTTGGGGTTCTGTGTCGCTATCATTTTGCCTGAGTGCTGGGTCCTCATGCCTTGGGGCAAGTACTTTATCCACCAAGATATTGCAAAGTCACTTCTTATTCTGCCTTAGCTTTCTCCTTCCCTCTTTCCCAAGAGCACACACCTCCACACTTCCATCAGAAGAGGGAAAATGGTCAGCTGATTGGCCTAGAATCCACACCCCTCATCCTGGTGGCTCTCTTCCCATCATCCTCAGGATGGCAAGTGGTCGTCCTTGCCTTCCTCACTCAGATTCTGTCATGTCTGTTTACCAAGAATGCCGCCTGCCACTGCTGCTTCCTCTGTGACAGGCTTCACTTTTAAATCCCTACTCTTTCTTTCTGGGTCCAGCAGTCACTCTGAGGTCTCTCCCTTATTGCAACAGTTTCTGAATAAAATCTGGTTTTTACTGCCTCAGCAACTGCCAGCCCTGTTTTTTTTTTCCTTTGATGTATAAGTAAGCAAAAATGAATCTTGCTTTACAGCATATTCTTTGGAGAATTCAGCAATGGAAACTTTCAAATCTCTTGACATAGCAAGAATTAGCATTGTCAGGAAAAGATATTTCTTTACATTTGACCTGAATGTGGGGGAAATACATGAACCTTTCTATTTTTAGAATTTTTTGTAATATAAATTATGCAAATATAGAATATATATATATTCTAGAATAGATGATCAATTCGTCAACTTGCATATACTACATGTAGTTTTGATGAAATTTCTTTTTTCTTCCCTCTCTCATTATAAATTCTCCTGAGTATGTATGTGTATATACTTTCTAGAAATAAGAATATAATTGGAAGTGAATTCTTTCCTGGAGCATATACTCATTACCATATGTCCCAGACTAGGTTAACGTATACTTTTTGCTTACTTTCTTTTTGAATGACCAGTCTCAACTCTAAGCTTTCCAGTCTTTAAATAACGAGGCTACTGCAAGCATTTCAGAATGCGTAAATACCTCGCCTAGAATCTGTCTGGTATCAAAGTATTAATGTCTGAATTAATTTTCAACTTATAACTGTTTTCATTTACACCTACTTCCTTGGTAGCTATTTAAGGCAATTTTATCTTCTCTGTTTGTGGCTTATATGTTAGTGTATTTAATTTTAATGAACACTCTCTAAACTACAGAAGTAGACCAGGCGCTAACACAATGTGTTATGAGTGGTGGAATCCAACTCCAGAAAAGCCGGTTAGATGAAAGGTTTCAAAGCAATCAATGATACAATGGAGATTTTTTTAATTCATAGCTGAGACCAACTCATTGGCAACATATTGCTGTAAGCTCCTTCCTTTGTGAGGATTTAAGCACAGGAAGATTCAAGACAAGACTTGTACCCAAGACTCAGACATGAGCCAGGCTGGAGAAAGAAAATGTTCCTGAGTGAGGATTGTTAGGACGGATTTCTGTTTGGCTGAACTCACACATTTGTCTGTTTGTAGTTAACAATCCGAGTGAAGTTTATCTGTTAGCAGACCTACAATAATTATACTTAATTAGATACAAAAGCCTTTATTTAACAGATTTTCTCTTGTTAATAATTGAATATCTTAATCATAAGACGATGTAAAATAAGATTTAATGGTCAGCTAGACTTTGTTTTATTGCAGTAACTAAGTCATCATTCTAAATGAAAATTCATTGCTTTCATTAAAACTTTTGAGGATTAATAAAGCTTTTTTGTTTGTCTTTCATCTTTAAGCTCTTGAGATACACACTAGGTTCTAGGATAGACAGAAAAATGGCTTAGTGCTATATAAATGACTTTCATTAACTTTCTAGCTCTAAAAGGATTTAATTTTCAAAATGCATTTTTTTTCTATTGTTGAAAAACTGGGCATTCAACAACTATGAACCGGAGAGAGTCAATCAATTACTCATCACAGACATTATTATGCTAGGCAAAATGATATTGCTCACAACTTTTAAATTATTTTTTGTTTATTTATTTGCAAGCACAGAAAGGAAGAGAGAAGGAGAGGAGAAGAGAGGAGAGGAGAGGAGAGGAGAGAGAGAGAGAGAGAGAGAGAGAGAGAGAGAGAGAGAGAGAGAGAGAGAGAAGGGGGACAGACAGTATAGACACGCCAGGGCTTCTTGCCATTGTACTTGAACTCCAGACACAAGTGTCACTCTGCTCATCTGCATTATGTGGGAATGGGAGTCACACCCAGACAGGCCGACTTTTCTAGAAAGCACCATTAACTGCTGAGCCATCTCAGCCCTAAGTTTTATTTTACAAGATGGAATGGTCATATAAAAATCAAATGATGTCGTTATTCTCTTCCTCAGAGAAGCGCAGACACTTGACAGCCCTCAGGATGCATCATGTGGGCCTCAGGGCAGGCTTTAGTTGTCAGGACAGAGCGTCGTGTTTTAAGGAGGAACAAGTGACAGTAGTGTTCAGGGTGCAGAGGTCACACTACAAAGCCATACATATGTCGGGATTTCTCACCTTCCTGCCTTTGAGTTTCAGGGAACACAGCATTGGATATGAAGTCGCTATTTCTGAATATGAGTTCCTTGGAGAACCTTCTGTGGCCTTTTTCTGTCTGTTAAAATGATCAGACAGGATAGAAGGAAGCAGAGGCCTGGCTGGTTATTCCTGCTGATGGGA
Source organism: Zapus hudsonius (assembly GCA_004024765.1). NCBI lineage: Eukaryota > Metazoa > Chordata > Mammalia > Rodentia > Dipodidae > Zapus > Zapus hudsonius. Next base: position 8,294 of record PVHP010014038.1, on the reverse strand, counting down.
ATATCTGTGAGCATTCAGCTCTTGCTGGTTTCCTCTGGGTGTCACTTACTAGTTGCTTGGAGTCGTGGGGGAGAACCCGCCGGAAGGTAGGGGTGAGAGCAACTGAGGCTTTATCGGGGAATCTTACAGTCCCATGAATCCCAATCATAAACCCAGTACCTCTTCAGTAAAGTCCTAAAGAAACCAGTCCAGAGCAGAGCCTTCTTGCTGGAGTGCTTGTGAAAACGCACCCTTCCCTCCAGTAGGTGAGGGCTTGGTGTTGCATCACCCTAAGGCGTGGGCGCCTGGAGTTCAGCTCACACAGTGAGCCTTCGGAGGGATGGAGGGAGAAGTTTTATTTAGATATTGCTCCCCTGCACCCCTCTACTTCCTAGTTACAGATTGCATGTGGTTTACATGGTACCTCAATCCAAGCAGCTCTCGCCACGTCGAGCAGGGTGGCCCAGAGTGATGGGGGAGAGACGCAGGAAGAGATTAGCCCCTGCCATGTTGTTACCCTTCCTAATTTTAAAAAATATTTTATTTATTCATTTTTTAAGCAGAGAGAGAGAGAGAGATAGACAGACAGAGAGAGAGAGAGAGAGAGAGAGAGAGAGAGAGAGAGAGAGAGAGAGCACACCAGGGCCACCACCTTGTGGGTCTGGCTTATGTGGTTCCTGGGAAATTGAACCCGGGGCCTTAGGCACTGGAGGCAAGTGCCTTAACCGCTGAGCCATCATCTCTCCAGTCCACCCTTCCTAATTTTTGAGGGGCATCTTTTCCTTTCGGAATTACGGTTTATGATAGCATTTGTCCTTAAAACTAGACGTCTTTAGGACATCCTGTTTGCACAGTACATCTAAAAGGGTGTATCTGTGGTCTCTGCCCAAATGCAGGAAGGAGGAAGGGTGTTCTTTCTAAGCAGTGCGAAGTTCTGGTGCTCAGTGAGCACTGCCCAGAAACCCAGCCTTGCCAGTAGTCAGAAGTCAGTATGTTGACAGATCCTCTTGTAGGTTTTTTCAGTGTTAACTTGGGGACAGAAAGCTGCCAAATGTCCGTAAAGGAGAATCAACAGTATCTAGTGACAGTGGGTGCATTCCACTCTTGAATGGATGAAAACTCCTTCTAGGTTTGCTTCAGCCTGGATTCCCTGGAACCCTGACAGTGGAGACTGTCTTCATATAAGTACTGCGCACTAAACGATTGTGCCACTGGAGCCCCGAGACCTTCTCCAAATGTCCTTCTCACTGGAGTGTTAGTGACAGAGGCATGAGGAAGACAGCTCTGGTAACTTCTTTCAGATTATCTTCTTGTTTTTATTAGTGACACTCAATATCAGTTAGGGAATTCAGAAGAACTTATTTCCTGGAGGTGGACATTTAGCTCTTCCTGGTATGTGTGATGCTCTGGGTTCTATCTCCAGCACATCAAAAAAAATTCAGAAAATATATTTTCTGTGATGTGCACAATTAAAGAAAGCATAAATAGTGACACTTGTAATATCAAGGTCAAGAAACACGACCCAGGATTTTGATTCTGACAAACTTATAGAATATTGCATAAGATTGTCTTTATCTGGACATCAAACATTTGGGGACAAATTTTGACAACCAACGTACATCAACATTTAACGCACAACAGCGGTGTCTTTATTTCAGAGGAATCGTGGTTTCTCTGCTGGCTTAGTATTTGAAGCCTGGAGCTCACACTTCATCTTTCCATGGAATTTATCTGCCTCCGGTGTCTAGTCCGAAGAATCTCCAGATGTAAAGTGCCAACACCTGGAAGCAGGTGCGCTCAGTTCAGGTAACTCACAGGGAAGGAGCTCTTGAAGCCTGCAGTAAACTATGCGGCTCACTGAATGTTGAGGTTCACTTAGACTTCCCAGCAGTCTCTGCTGTAACAACATATACGTTCTGATGTAGGTTCTCCCTGGTATAAACAGAGCCTTCTGTGAAGACCCGTCAACAGGCAATTATATATAAGAAGGACTTGTTGGAAGAAGGGGGCTTTCAATGGGGGAGGTGGGTGGGAGGGGTTATGATCAGAACATTGTGTATATGTATGTAGGTTATGAATGAATTTATTAAAAAGGACAAAACTGACCATTCTACCTGGCTTCTGACAATGTTGTAACACGAATTTTTATCCATTTCCTCCTTTAGAAGTTCATAGACATATACAAACCCACTCAGCTGCACCCAGAGGAAACAAAGCAGACGGAAAGCGAGTTATACTCCCAAAGTCAAGCTCAGGTTTGTAGGGGTATATGCTCTGTTTTGAAAGTAGCCCTGAATGTTCAGTTAACACATTTTTCATGTCTTTTTTATGACTACATATGGTGATAAATATGCCTAATAAGAAGGGTCATAGAACAACAGATGTGCCGAGTGGAAAATGGAACCAGCTGAACAGAAGTATAATTTTATTCTGCATGCGATGAATACGAATGTGGAGAGCTCATCTTGCAGAGAATGAAAAGCAGCTCACATTAGAGCAGCTACGGGTAGAACGTTTCAGCCAACTTCTGGGGATTTAAAGCATCCAGGAAAGACCATCTCTACAATGGAACCCCTAATACCTGCAGCCTGACAGGTTTTAGAGAATCAGTGTGGAAAATAGGTGAACTGCTAAATCCGGCTTTGGAATTAAGAATTCTGCTACATCCTGATTAATAAGGTAATACTTGCCGTCACTAACTACCGGGTATGTCTCGGTGCATCTTCTTGTGTGACAAGTGGAGGTTTGTGCACACATTAACTGCTGAGGATAGATGCCACGTGACACACAGGCAGTGCTAGTTACATCCCACCATAAATGCCCCCTTTTCCATCAAAAAAGCAGGTGCAGTTCATTTACACAAGTCTTTGTGGTTCACACAAGCCTTGAGTTGTGCACATTGAGAAATATCCACTGAATAGTAATATTTCAGAGGACTTGGGGGGGTGGGAATAGGAAGCCAGCCAAGTCTGGCTCTGCTTCAGATAAATATTAGCTTTGTGATGCAGACAATGTGGCAGAGGCAGGAGGTCAAATTCAGAATGCTTTTGACATTACCCAGGACGGTTCCCTTCAGACACTTGAAGGAAATAAAATGAGGAAGAAATCAAATATTGATGAAACGCTTCCAGCATTTCTTTCTTAACCCACTGGGCTGAGTGAGGTTGCTCATTTCCACATGGTATTAGAGTCAGGACTTTGGTCATCACTGGGGAGTGTTTAGAGACTTCTCAGCGGACAGTGTCAAGTTGGATACGTGTGAGTATTAGCCAGTGAATAACCATGACTTTGTATTATCACTGCATAGATATATACCTGCGTGGAAATGCTGATCTTTGCACCAGTGGATTTCAAAAGCGTTTTGATTTACGGCTGTGTTCTGTTACTATAAATATGTCATGACACTGTTATCATGTGGGATAATGGATATCTGTGCTCCCTGACCATGGCCACTCAGAGCTGGAATTAGCGTGAACTGGATCACATTCCTTTAGAGGGAGGAGCAATTCGTAATTTGCATTAACAATTTAAATTCTACATTTTCATATTCTGTAGTTATACAGTCCATGTGATTGGTTATACATCCTGGTTTATATTATTATTTTTAATATTGTATTTATTTATTTGTAAGGAGAGAGAGAGAGAGAGAGAGAGAGAGAGAGAGAGAGAGAGTGCAGGCATGCCAGGGCCTCTAGCTACTGCAAACAAACTCCAGATGCATGCGTTGCTTTGTGCATCTGTCTTATGTGGGTACTGGGGAACTGAACACAGGTCATTAGGATTCATAGGCAAGTGTCTTAATTGCTGATCCATCTCTCCAGAATTCTGGTTTATTTTAAACCATGCTCATATTTATTTTTATCGGGTCTACTAAATGATCACATTCCTTATAAGCTTTCATATTTTGTTCCTTAAATATAAATAAATGACTTGTTGCACTGCATAAATGTATGTGCACACTGGATTTATTTATTTATTTGCCAATCTTCATCCAAATTTGAATTGATCAGCCTGAAATTGTAAGGTACTACTGGAGGAAATACTCACTTGAACTAGAAAGGTTCCAGGCCCAAGACTTTTTCATGTTTGATTCTCAAAGTACCATGAACCCTTTCTGAGTCCTGGGTGACTAATCAGCTCCAGTGCCAGAGTTTTCAGAGTTGAAGTCTTTTATGTATCTGCTCTAGCTTCATCAAAAAGAGAAAAAAAATGTCCGATGTATTCTTTTTAAGCCTTTCATTTATGAACACACAGAAATTTGTAGCATTTTGAATCACTGAGATGCAGGGGACTAATTACATTTTTGCTAGAGTTAAAAGAAAAACCATTGAATAACTGTATTAGCTAGGGTTCTCTAGAGGAAACAGAGTTAATAGAATGATTGTAGTAAAATGGGGATTTATTGGGGTAGCTTATGACAGTGCAGGTGGCTGGAGGCCTCAGCAGTCCCAATCCAGCCCTGAAGGTCTGAAGGCTCCCTAGGGAGCAGCTGCTCTACAATCCACCGTGTGAGGCCTAGGGAACTGGGTTCAGATGTCCAGGAAGGGTAGGAGAGCAGGATGTGAGTGCAAGTCATGAACCAGCACCAGCAGCCTGGGGTGGGGAGAGAGGAAGGAAGAGGCTTCCCTTCCCCTTAAGCTTCCTTCTATCCAGTCCCCTTCTGGGAGGCCCACCCACTCTGGGGGAAGGGAGGAACCTCCTCCTTTAGTTAATCCTTCCTGTAGACAGGCTCAGAGACCCAGCCAAGATTACTGTGGATTACTAAACAGGTCAAGTTGACAATAAACTTAACCATCAAGGTAAGCATACTTTTGAAAGTGCACAATTATCCTTGGTTTTGTTAGAGGTCACTTTAAATCTGCCCATCACTGGGATTGTAAACTGAGGTGTAACAGGTGGAACAAGAAATCAGCAATGGATTCCTGAGTTCTTTATGTTCTGTGGCTGAAAAGCTGCCTCGCCAGAAGCTAAGAGCCACTCGTTGTCATTAGCAAGCGTCAAAGATGATTTGGTAAGGTCACAAAAAATAATGAGCCGTGGTGAAAAGCAAACAAGGAACTTTGTGAGCAGCACGGTCGGCTGGGCTGCCTCTCCAGTCCTTAGCTCGGCCCCCATCTGACAGCTCAGCTTGCTCTAGGCCCCAGAGAAATCTTATTTCCTTCTTCAAAACACTGTCTGTCCACAGATCTTCAGGCTTCCCTTGGCGTTTTCCCTGGTTCTAGACGGACACGACATGTATTGTGCCCATGGCCCCCATCACCTGTGAATCACACGACTCTGTCATGGTCCCCCCAGGGTTCATAGGGCTGATGCCTCCCCCAGTGTAGCTGGACTGCAGCTCAAGGAAGGTAACTTGTCAACTCTCATTGTCTGCAGGGACTGCTACGGGGAGTTAAGGGGCTTCGTGGTTTTCATAAAGTCTTTGCATATGTGAAGATGCTCCTCTGGTCCATGTGGCTCTTGTCGCATTGTGCTGAAGTGACCGTCAAACTCTCAGCGGCTGCACCCACACTTATTTCTTGCTCATCTAATATGTGTGCACATGTGTGTGTATGTAGTGGTGTGTGTTCACATGTGTGTTTATGTAGTGGTGTGTGTGTGCACATGTGTGTATGTAGTGGTGTGTGTTCACATGTGTGTTTATGTAGTGGTGTGTGTGCACATGTGTGTACATGTAGAGGTGTGTGTGTGTGCACATGTGTGTGCATGTAGTGATGTGTGCACACGTGTGTGCATGTAGTGGTTTGGTGCACATGTGTGTGTATGTAGTGGTGTGTGTGCACACATATGCATGTAGTGGTGTGTGTGTACATGTGTGTGCACGCAGAGGTGTGTGTGTACACATGTATGCATGTAGTGATGTGTGCACATGTGTGTGCATGTAGTGGTGTGGGTGAACACGTGTGTGTATGTAGTGATCTGGTGCACATGTGTGTATATAGTGGTGTGTGTGCACACGTGTGCACATGTAGTGGTGTGTTTGCACACGTGTGTATGTAACATCCACGAATCTCTGAGGTGTCGTGGTGTGTGTGCACATGCTCGGGCTCATACTTGGGCTCTTACACATACAGGGCAGGGAATCCGCCGTGAAGCTGTCTCCAGCCCTCTGTCATTAACCACCTACCCCGCAAGGGCTTTTCCTCCTCTGCTCCATGTCCGTTCATTCTTTGCCCTGGCCAGTGCCATTCTTATGAAAGAGGGAAGTCTGTACTCTATTGGAGCTTCTACTCAGAGCTGGTGCATATCACTCCTGTCATTTCACTGGCCTACGCAGGTCCCGTGACCACTGGGGTGAGTGGGTGGGAGGCTTTGCCCATCCTTTGGTAATGGGTAGGATGTGCTATTCTTTGACAGGGACTTCTGTTGATATTTGTGAGAATCACAATAGACTTTCGCATGGAAATCTATTTTTCGGTTGTTTAAGGCTGCCTGTGCTCCAGGAAATATATCAGCAGAGAGAGGCTGCTTTACCTTCTAGTCCAGTGCAGTAAGAGATTTCCAGTTTGCTTGGAACCCTGGGAGATAGTCAGTCTCCTGGAAAACCTGCAGACCTGCAGATCTCACCTGGGAGCTGGTAGATAAATGGCCAGAGCAGGAACCCTCAGAGGCTTGATTTTTCACTCAACGCTTTAATGCTGCTTCGCACCTGGTTTCTGTGAGCTGAGTCAGAGAAGCCCGCAGAGCGTTTTTTGCAGAACAACATCCTAAATATCCACATAATTTTAATTACAGCCCAAACGTAAGATGGATAATTTAAAATATACTCCACTCACACACACGGAGAGTAAATTATCATCTATTATTTACAGAAAGGACCAGAAAGACAAAGTGTTGCGAGTCCTCTGGCTATCAATAGAAGGTTGGAAAAAATTTAAAAAGAAAATTTATGGTACAGTAGAGCTGAAGGAAGAAGATTTTTAATGCTATATTTTCTTAACACAGCAAAGAAGCTTAAAATAACAAAAGGGGATAATTTTACTGGGAACATTACCTTTTTGTAAGAGCGAAGGAAGAATTTAATAATCTGTTGTGCTTAAGAACTGGAGTTGGTGGCAGAGAGGAAAAAAAGGTTGCTTCCTTGAAGTGTTCAGGGATCCTGTGGGGGACTTGTCCCAGCAGGCTGACACAAGTGACTTGAAAATGACACACAGCTGGGGTCCTTTGTCCTGCCTAAAGGTGACAGATGACAGTTGGAGCAGACATACAGATCAGTTGGTGCTGGGGAAGAGCAACAGTCCTGGGTGTGGAAGAGGAGGGGAGGGCTATGGTGCATTGATGAAACTGCCATACTTGGAGCTCAAAGCCAGTGAGACAGTCAGAAATGCAGAACCCTGGGCCGCAGCTCTGAGCGGCTCAATTAGAACTTGACCCTAACCCATTCCCGGGTGATCCCTGTGTACTGTACAGAGTGGCATTCAGGCCTTCTGGGGGACAGATGTCCTCGCGGATCACCCATCCCTGTGAACTTCTGCATCCAGACGTAAGAATGAGAGAATTCAGTCTCGGTCTTTCACACGGGAGAGATCACATACTGGTGGAAGACAGGAGTTACTGATGTGAACGAGGCTGGTGACTCCATCACCTTTACATTCATTTGCCATTTTCTCTTCCTTTTGTTAAAGGAAGCCTTGTTTAACATTGCAATGCTTTGTGATTCCTACCCAGTGACTCCTCCCTCTACTGTTTCCTCTTGTTTCCTTCTCTGTGTTCATCAACACAGAGATGTAGCCCAGACAAAACAAAACAAATCTAGAAAGATTTGATGACGACTCTCTCATATAGTTAAAAAATGAGTTTTCCCAGCGTTGTCAAGGCAACAAGAAGTAGGAGCTATGACAGATGACCACATCTCGGTCCAGCAGAGAAGCAAGAGAGAAGCACTCAGAATATAGTCTCTACCCACCCTGAGGCCGCACTCTGCACAGCTATTGCAAAGGCTTCCTTAGGACCCAGGTCTTCTGATCCAAGGGGACCTTGAGAGGCTCAGACATCCTGATGAAAACACACTTCCCCCATGGATGTCCCAAGGACACGAGGAGGGCCAGGTAGCAGGGGGGAGGGATGTGACCCTGGCCCATGGTCGGGAGGAAGCCTCGCCTTCGCTGTTGGCCTTTCTAGGGATCCAATCCCAAGGCGGGTTTTCTGCTGAGCCTGATCCTTGGCTTAGGGTTTCAGAAGGAAAGGGAAAGGGAGGAAGGCACAGCTGGAGTTGGCGTGCTGGTGCGTGGTCTCTATCTGTAAGCACATAGTTTACCCTGGCTAAGGCCTCTGTGATTCCGCCTGTTCTCAAGCTAAGCAGGGCATCTCTGCTC